>WUAW01008053.1:1645-23689 GCA_017165845.1 Thaumetopoea pityocampa | reverse complement strand
CTTGTCTTCAAAATGACTGAAGACGGCCGCCTGCAACTCTTCATCGCTTGAACATTTTCTTCCCCTTAAATCCTCCTTTAAATTTGGAAATAAATAATAATCGGACGGGGCCATGTCAGGACTATAAGGCGGACGTTCCAGTTCCGTGAACCCGCATTGACGAACTGTCGTCCTTCAAAACACCGGCAGTGGGAACTGCCGTAATACCAAACTGATGTACTCAACTGCTTGTCATGAACAAAAAAAACGTAATTATCTCCAGACCGAGGTTAGTCTGCATCTATTTTGTTTTTTTTTTTGCAGGCCATTATAACTGTTCCGGCTAAAAATAAGCGTAAGGATTTGCTATGCGTCGTCGCCATTGATTTGTTATGTTTGATAGGCGTTGAGCTCAAATGAAAGAACTACCCCCCTAGCCAAGTTGACTTTCTACAGTCGTTAACGATAACAGAAACGAGAAAATGTATTGGAATGACATTTCTAATAGCCAAGTCACCCGCGACTTATCGATTAGAAGTGTCATTCCAATACATTTTTTCGTTTCTATTAGCGTTAACGGCTGTAGAAAGTCAGCTTGGCTAGGGGCGCAGATACGACGCGTATATGCGGCGCTGGTAACGAATGAGTTAACATAGTAAGGACCATCGCAAGAGTTAAACAAGCTTGGGAAGCTATATCATTCATCATTAATGCATGTACTACACTGCAAAGCATAAGTCCTTTCACGCACGTCCCCCCATACGATGTATCAATCCAAGTTATGGTTCAAAACGTCGTTAGAAATATTAAAAAAAAATTAACAACAAAACCAAACCAACTTCAAAAACGCACTACGTTAAAAATGCACTAAGAAGTAAAAATTAATTACGTTATTCAATCTTCCCGCAGATCCAGAATACCACTCGAAGATGCTGTTGCTGTCGGAAGGGATCAGTTTGGAATCCTGTTACCCTAACCCGTGTCTGCATGATGGCCGGTGCACGAGCGATAATTCCAGAAATTTCTGCCAATGTGCCGGCTACTACACAGGTTGGGAAATAACTTTAGCTGAATATAAGAAGATGTTCATCAGAAATGCTCCTTCTTTTTAATGAATGTTACATCACCAATCTCTGTCATCATGAACCTCCTCTGTAAAAAGAGGGAGTTCGCCGTGATCTCCACGCTTGGCCGGCCTCTTGAAGATGGCATAGATTTTGCACTCAAAATATTCACTAACAGCAAAATAACGCTCATTATCCTTCCCCCCCTAGCCAAGTTGACATTCGACAATCGTTATCGCTAATAGAAACGAACAAAGTGCATTGGAATGACACTTCTAATCGCAAATCGAATCGAATCACTTCTAATCGAATAGAAGTGTCATTCCGATACATTTTTTTCGTTTCTGTTAGCGATAACGATTGTCGAATGTCAACTTGGCTAGGGGGGCTGGTATATCCCTTAGCTAATATTTGGCCGCTGAGAGAATGCGTTTCTGACATCTGTCAAATAATACTGTATTTGTTTATTTATTCAATATTAAGCTAAAATCTAATAATAGGTTTAAGTAGACACAATAATAAAACATTACTTTTATTTAATTTTGTGGTATATTAGTCAATATGCGGTATATTATCAAAATACTTTTATCATGAATTGACGCTTCAAAGTGATATTTAGTATGTGATCGGGAACTATCAGAAACGCATTCTCTCAACGACCGATATATAATAGTCTATATACTGCAAGTATAATGACTTAAAAAAAAAATAATTAAAAATAAATCAGCTTGGAGGCGTTCTTGCGTTTGTAGTAGTGTTTTACACATTGGTGGTAATTCTGCGGTAACAGACCTTAACTAAATTTATTCTCTCCCTATCTTTTTATAATGTCAAACGCCAAAACGAGACAGCAACAATATTAGCGAGTACCAACCTACATTTATGTTGCGTTTTTGCGTATTTTAGTCGTCATATTCTGAGACCACGTTTAAATTTGTATGTAGAACTTAATTTTGACGTGTCTAAACTAAACTGACGGCACCAAAATTATTGCTATCTCGTTTTGGCGGTTGGCATTAGAAAAAGACAGGAATAAATTTAGCTAAGTTTTGTTGCAACAGATTTATCACCAGTGACTAAAACCGGAATAAATCAATTTGCGCTAGCTACCACGCGCCTCGCACTCTCGCACCAGTCGCTTATAAGTAGCGTTAGAAGTTGGTTATCAAGGTAATATTCCTATTTACTGTATTTTATCTCTATTCCTTTCATCAAGGTGTGTTCTGCTTCATCACGGCGTGCGAACGCTCTCCGTGCGTGTACGGCAACTGTTCGCTGGTCGTGGGCGGTGAGGGGAAGATGGGGCGAGAGGCGTTTGAGTGCGCGTGCGCGCGCGGGTGGCGCGGTCGCCGGTGCTCCGAGCGCGTGCGGCCCTGCGCCTCGCGGCCCTGCAACAACCGCGGCGCCTGCACGGAGAGGGACTCCGGTTTCCTCTGCCAATGCAATCCGTCTTGGAAGGGGAAAAGGTTTGTCCAAACAATACTTAAGATTATCATTATCATCAGTCCACAGAAATCCGTTATTGGCCATGAGCCCCCGCCTTAGTATCTTGGGGTCTGAGATCATCTGCACGCTTGGCATTGGATTTTGATTGAATAACAGGATAAAGTTGCTGCCCGTTATCCTGAAGTATCCTTTGGCTGGGTCTCACACCAGTCACGGGAAGAGATGGAGCGACTCTTCCTCTCACTGTTGCCGGTATGTACGTTACATAATGTATTTTTTTATTTATTTCCAACAATTACATTAGAAGCACACACTTAACACACCTTTGGCGCGGCAGTTTGTCGGCAGTAGTTCTCGCGCAGTGCGGCATTACGAATTATTGCGTGAGCTGTCTATATATACTATTATAAAGTTGTTAAATGTCAAATTTTCAAAATTCAAAGATATTTAAAAACAAACTACTCAAATCGACTAATCAAGGGCCTAATGCATCGATACTTGTTTCTTTGTTTCTTCGGGCTTCACACAAAAACCAGCTAGTAGATTTTGGTTAAACTATTACAGTCTTAAAGGTACTATTCCGACTTAAATAATGCGGCATGTTTCATCAAAATCGGTCAAGTAAAATTGAAGATACAGCTCGATCTCTGTTTTAGTAGCCGCCGCTAAGGTACGAGAGGTCAAGTAAAAGTGGATAAATGCTTTTTGTATAAATCTATGATTGTGTCGGGTTAAAAACAAAATTATTACGTATAATATAAAGCATATGCGGCATAGTAATTGATATTGACACTGTAGACATTGTGATAGGTAATGTTTATTCAATATTTTTTAGCTGGTTTTTGACTTCTAAAGTCGTTTGACAGTAAAACTGGTGGCAATTCATTTATAAACCGCGGTACTATGTACTTTTTAGTTCTACTACCATGATAAAAAAAATACATATAATTATGTATTTTTTATACATCTGCACTATTATGAAATTTGTTAAATGTCAAATTTTCAAAAATTAAAGATATTTAAGAACAAACTACTCAGATCGACTATTTAAGGGCTTCTGAAACCGAATCCATCGATGCTTGTTTGTTTGTTTGTTCGGGCTTTACACAAAAACCAGCTAGTAGATTTTGGTTAAACTGTTACAGTCAGTCAGTTAAAGGTACTATTCCGACTTAAATAATGCGGCATGTTTCATCAAAATCGGTCAAGTAAAATTGAAGATACAGCTCGATCTCTGTTTTAGTAACCGCCGCTGAGGTACGAGAGGTCAAGTAAAAGTGGTTATAGATTTTTTATGTAAATCCATGATTGTGTCGGGTTTTCCCAATTAGCGGAAAACCGACATTCACACAGGCAGAGCCGCGGGCAAAAGCTAGTTATACATATATTTTTTATATATTACATTTATTTGTGTATTATTGTATTATTTGGCCATTAATCTTGTTTAATCGGACTTTAATTTGCGGGCTAGCTTCTTCAACCATTATTCTATCTCAAGTCAGGGTCTGGGAAGCAATGATAGCCCAGTTGTATGATCATGGATACCAAGACTTAGATATCGAGTTCTAATCCAACACACACACCTCTTTTATTTTCAAAATTATGTGCGTATTAATAAAATTAATTATATCTCGTTTCAAACGGTGAAGGAAAATATCGTGAATTTACATGCCTAAGAGATTTTCTCGACAGCGTGTGAAATCTACCCGCATTGGGCCAGCGTAGCAAACGACACCAACGCCACTATACCTCGAGTCAAACGTGTATGCACAATGCACACTTTTTATTTCTATGAGTATATGACGGTAGAATTTAAAAGGACAAACTTTATCATTACAGATGTGAAATCCCAAACCCAACGCCTAACATTATAGGTCTAGGACAACGGATGCTCCAAGAACCCTTCTGGCTCGGTTTGATCGCAGTGTTCGTGGTCCTCGGCATGATCGGCCTGATCTGGTGCGCCAAGCGGCACTTCCCCGAGAAGATCGAGAAACTCCTCGCGGAAGAGGCCGACCGGTGCGCTAGACGTAAGTGCCATATGATTTTGGAAACGGAGGGCAAATCTTTAGGACTCAAAATTAAACCCCAAAATGAAGGCTGTTCCTTCCATGAGCACATTTACAATATACGTTCAATTCAGCTTCACACTCACACAAATTTTATCAAGAATACGGGTAGAATTAAAATGTCGCAATGGACGTTTTAAAAGTATGCTAAGTGATAAGTTGCTGTTTCCATAAAGGTATTCGAAATCTTCCTTAACTACACAATATGTTATAATTTGTAACAGTACCCACATACAGATAAATCAGCTTGGAGACGTTTTTGTATTTGTAGTAGTATTTGTATACACAGTGACTAAAACCGCAATAAACCAGTTCGCGCTAGCCACCGCGCGCCTCGCACTCTCGCGTCGGTCGCTTATAAGTAGTGTTAGAAGTTAGTTATAGATATTAAATTACATTTAATACGTTAAATATTAAGAACTTACATAAAAAAATAAAATTTAAAAATTGTTTTATTTATTTAATCTGTTGACCATGTACTACTGCAAACGCAAAAACATCTCCAAACTGATTTGGCTGTATCTAAAATGATAATATCATTAAGAATCTTCTCTTCTCTAGTCTTCTCTGTTCTGCTCTGCGCTTCTTTTCTCTTTTCTTCTTTCTATTTGTATTTTATCATTTTTTAGTTCTTTTACTTTACTTTAACATAATGTTAAAGTAAATTATATCTACAAACACGCAAATAAAAATATATTTCTTATTTTTATTTTTATGATCGCTTACGCAAGAGTATGAAATGGATCTCTTTCACAGTGGATTTCTTTGTTACAATGGTTACCGTCAAATAGGATCATTGTCATATCAAAAATAGCAACTTATTACTTAGTAAACTTTCGGGTGTTACCACATTCAATTGGGAGATAATTTGTGGATCACAGTACAAATATGCTTTATTAACATTTTATCAGATTGTTTCCGTCATATTCATGTATTTTCCCGCAACGCACTGTCTCTGGGATGGTAAGGACACGTTATGAGCATTTTTTATTATAATTATTTTTTCTTCTAATATTAATGTTACGGACTCAGAAACCGCATAAAAATAAATGGTGTAAATATTGCTGCGACTTTGTGCATGTAATTTTAGATTGTCCATAGATGCATTTTGGAGTTTCTGGGATACCGAAATGTTTCAGTTTGTAACTTTGAACACATTAGTAATATGCACGTAGATATTATACTAACCGTTAAAATTTGTTTTTTTTTATAATCGGTTTTAAGGCCCTGGATGCATCGTCCTTTTGAGCCTTTAAAATTTGAACATATTTCTGGATTTCCGATTAAAATAATTGAATTTATGTAACGCGAAAAGGATTGCCAGAAAAATTCCTCGCCCAAAAGTAAGTTAATTTACAATATTGGTCCTGTGAGACAATGTGGCTTAATTTCTTTTGTATCATCTACTGACATACGTAATCGTTCATTATTTGAAAAGTGTACGTCGAACGAACTTTAAAATATTTTTTCTTTTAATAATTAATTAATAAGTACCAAGTCTACCATCACTATCTTGCAAATCCAATTTATCATATTTACTGCGCTAAACAAAATCCTTTATGCTATTAGTTCGTCATTAATTTCATCAATTTTGCTAATAGCATGCGAAGTGCTAATTTTCATTCCAATTTAAAATAAAATTTAAGTTACATTATCGACCTACGTCATATCAATCACTACTGCGTAGTAGTTTATAATCATTTCATTCTAATGTATTATGTAAACGTATAATTTAATGATTGAAATGATTTCTACAAAATCATTAGTGTTAAATTTCATTAGAAGATCTTTCTGTGTTATCTTTTTCTATTTTTAATTATCTTTTTTTTAATACATTTGATTATTTCCGGCATACGGCAAAAAATATCTGGCAATCCTGTATGTGTGGGGGGACTAGCGGCGCGTGCCGGGCGAGCGGGGCGGGGCGCGGGGTACAGCGCAGTGCCGCAGACGGAGCGGTAGCGGTGCGACGCGGCGCAGCGCGACGCGGCGCGGCGCGGCGCGGCACTCACGCGGCGTTTGTCCACAGCGAGCGGGCCGGAGGCGCCGGCTCACCGCACGCTGCTCACGCGGCTCGGTATCCGCAAGCCGTCCGTGTCGGGGCTCGCGCACCGCCCGCGGGCCGCGCGCACCTTTAGCTTGGACGATCTGTTAAAGCCGCCGCCCGGACGTAAGGAGCGATCGCGACTCGACCCCGCGCGCTCCGCCGCACCACCTAGCGTAGACCCACACCCCGTAGTCAGTAACCACGATCATCGGTGTCTGCACACAGTTCTGTACAGTGTACACGCAGTACGAGTCCGGACAGCCCACCAAACTAACGAACATAAAAATTGCCTAAGTTAGCATTGCGTGCGAAAAGAAAAATGGAATTTTTAATCTAAAATGAACCATACTATGATATCTTCGTAATGTTATATTAGAGTACAAAATTGTAATTAAATTATCACACTAATATAATCTCGCTAGGTGTTATTATTATATTAATAATTTGTATGCGCTCACTGCCGCATATACTAAATCAACTACGTTTTTTAATACACTTCTGAACTAATGTAAAGTTGTAGTTAAACTAGAATAGTGGGTTAGTCGCACCAGTGGCTGTCACTCATACTAGAGGTACTTTTGCTACTGATAGCTTACATTCTAAAGTAATCCCGATAGTTTGAATATTCGAGTAATGACAACCAAAATGGCCGCGTTGACATTTTATTATAGAATCACCGTCGCCATTTTGATTGTATATTCCGAAATTTGAATATTGTATTTATAGTGTATCCAAACATTCAAACGATTGGAGTTATGGCAGCAAATGTAACCGTTATAAGTTTCTTATTGTCGATTTCGATAACGGTTAACATTCTAATAACCCATTAAAACTCACAGGCTCGTAGTACTTTATGCTTGGAAGCCTTTTGTGCGATGTCCGCTGATTTACTCATGCTGTACCAAGATTAACAAAATTACGATTCGTTTGCGGACATGCAACTTAAGGCCCGGTTTATTTGTATATAATTTGCAGTATTATGCGAACATTCGCGGAGCGCGCGGTGACCGGAGTTTTATTAGCAATAGATGTGACCCCGCTGTGAATGAAATTTATATGTGGAATGCTAATAAACCAAACTTACATGGACCCTGCTACCTTCGTTCTCTCTCTCTCTCTCTCTTCCGTCGTCGATGTGTGCACACAGACCGAGCACAAACACTAAAGCACCACAACTGTAGACGCTCCTTTCTTCTTTGACACCTTTTTAGATCGTCCAACTATGTGCCTCCATTTTGTCAATAATGTTGACGACAACAAAATCTTCATTTACCAATTTATATTTGTTTGATTGATCGTCGTATTAACATTATTGACAATCGAAAGGCGAATTTCTGTATTTGAATGTTGCCAGCATGCTATTGGGACACTGCTTTCAATAATTTCACCATTTGAGAAACATTTCTTCCTTTAATCGACCTCTTGCTAATTCATCGTTTACAAAATATATAAAGCATTGTCCTAATACAAGTATACATTGTCCTAATACAAGTTTACAAAATATATAAAGCATTGTCCTAATACAAGTATTATATCTTAACTGTGTAAATTGCAACTGTTTCTGTCTTTTCATGCAGCTTTTTGTGTAACTTCCGAAACCATATCAACACTACAGTTTCATTATTCTTGTTTCATTCATCACAAACATTACATTGAAACAAATTAACAATTGGCATATTCTAAATATTTGATTCAATGGCACATACCCTAAAGAATTGGCTTCCCTAGATCGCACCAGGCATGATGATAACCTCTCGGAATACGATGTATAACTCAACTCGTACATCCTGTTTCCAATCTGTGAAGCTTTTGTCATTAACATTTCAATGTTGTCGCTTATCATTATAACAGTTTAAATAATAACTAAGTATATTCGAGCTTTCCGACACAGGATCTCCGTCGCCGCGTAAAAAACGCAATAACTCAACACCGACAAAGAAAAACGCCGCTGAGAAAAAGCAAATTTTACAACAGCTGATCAGTCCAGCGACAAATGAGCATTCGAAGAAAATAACAATGGGTGAACTTATACAAATGTCTGAGAAACGCACGCTAACCACAGCGGAGAGCGCGCCAGCGTTTGTTGACTACGGTATTGAGAACAAAGAGACTTCGTTTGCTAGTGAGGGCTCCACACCATCGACATCCCCATCTATGAGACATATATCCGACCCAAAATTGGAGAAGAAGGTTACATTTGCGAGATTATTAAACAAAGTATCGGCTGAAATGAGTTCTAGCTCTGAGGTGGATATGGTGAACACTATATCGATTCCCATGGCGGTGATAGCTGATAGAGGAGTGAGGGCAAAAGCGTCTAGCACTCCGCCTTCTCCGGCCGTGGAAGTACGCTCACCGCACAGCACGTCCAGCAATCAGGGCAGCGATTCGATGTCTAGTTTAGATTTGACCCTAGCTAATGCCGCGCTGAAGAAATATTCCAGGTTTGCATTTCAATTATTACTCACATTTTATGCTGCTTGATCATTGGCCATTAACTTTTGTCTTAACCCTGGAAAATCACAACTAACGTTTGTCCATCGTAGGTCTTATTTCATCATCATCATAATCAGCGTGGAGATTATGGCAAATCTTTCCTTTTTAAGGAGCAAGCCCACGTCCAGCAGTGATTTTCACGTGGTGAGAATGATGATTAATGTAAAATAAATGACTGTACGGTTACAGTATGATTTGGTGACAATGATCGAGAAAGGAATGCTCCAATGGTTTGGTCATTTAATAAGGGTGTGTGAGATTGGATTGACGAAACGAATATACCGGGCAAATATGAGTGGAAATGTCGGAAGAGGGCGCCCAGGAAAAACTTACCTTGATCAAATCAACAACTTATTTCAAAAAGGTCATGTTTGTAGCACCTTTAATCGATGAAAGTATATGAGAAGATGTATGGATGTGGATGAGGCGAGAGAGAGGTGTGTCAGGATCATAGTATGTGGCAAACTGTGGTCTCTGCCTACCTTAATGGGATACCGGCTTGAGTGTATGTATGTACGTTTATATATTCTGAATTGATTCCAAGGACAGAATCGGGCCCTGTTCTTTGTTTTGATGATGTGGTAATCTATTTTAAAGTGTGTTTGTGTGTAGGGCTAATGTTGGCGACGCACGTTAGAATAAGGTTTTATATTAAATAAATGGCCTTCAAAGACGCTTCCAGCGAGACAAGAAAAAATAATAAAAACTTCACTTATGGTTGTCATTCGAAATAGAAAAATTCTTTTGGAAAAATAACCTGGACACGTTTTAAAGACAAAACAAGGAATTAACGTTTCTCTTATCAACATCCCTCGTCCCGTCGGCTACAGCTAATCTGTGAAAATACTCAACAATTTCCGAAAATCTTTCACCAATGTGCTCGTATGGCTACAATACACCTGAAGAACATGGCTATACCTCATTATCGGCTGCACTTTTAATCAGCAAGAGATACTTATGTTGGTATATACTTGTCTATATGTAAAAGCTGTGTGGCGCCGGCATTATGATAACGTCACTTCATTTCTTCCGGTGGATGCTGTACCAGCTAAAGAGTGTAAAAATAATGAGCAGCATTATCATGTTATGCAACCAAAATCTATTGCGATCACTAAGACACCTACCAAGCCTAGTAATATTTTATGTAGTAATATTCCTTCGCAGAACACCAAAAATATCAAGCGCCGACTCCATCCTAGCTATGTTTCGCAACTTCTCCTCGTCATCGGCCGCGATGGTGTCCCGCGCGTCATCGGGCGGAGTGTCCATCTCCAGCACACCCTCAGCGTCCTCCCCACAGGATGACACCGTTGACGCTGACGACGTCTCAATAGCGTCGTCGCATATACCCTCACTAGCACCGGATTCGCCTATCACCAGGCCGCACAACACCATCGAGATTCAGGTAAGGATTCTTTACACACATAAAACCACGACCTTATTCCCAAAAGGGTAATCAAAGACGTTTAGAATATATTATGATTCCAATATGTGTGGTGCTAGTATCGCCAAATTAATGATTGATAGATCATTATAATTATTCTCATCACACAATCCATATTCGTCCCCATTAGAGGGGCATGGACCTCCCCTGATCAGGAGGGGATTAGGCCGTAGTCTACCGCGCTGGCCTAGTGCGGGTTGGTAAACTTCACACACCCATGCGGACATGCAGTTTTCCTCAGGAAGATTTTCTTCTCCGTTAAGTATATTGGTGTCAACAAAGTAGACTTCTTCTTCTTCTTCTTTTTTCTTGTGGCAATCGGCTACAATAACTTTGTGCCACTTCTGCCAGTGTCGTACAATGTAGACTGTACATGAATTAGAAATAACAGTGGTAAGGGACTGGGTCGAACCTACGGCCTTTCGATCGCAAGCCGTGTCTGACACCAGTATATCACCAATGTACTCATGTATAACGATTCTATTGGAACTAAACCTCTTCGAAGGGGCGGTTGGAGAGCGTGGTACACGTGTCTTGAATTAAAATGGTATGGTAGTCACTATTGATATCTCTGGGGCAAAACTCTCTATTTTCAGAAAGGGGGCTATTTCCAGCTATAGAAATAAACTAATCATCATCAGCCTGTGGAAGTTCACTGCTAGACATGAGCCTCCCCCTTAAACATGGGGGAATCGCCACATCGCATAATCTCCACGCTTGGCAAGCGTCTCGGACATCGCAGTAGATTTTGATTGAATAAAAGAGTAACGTTGTTGCCCATTATCCTGGTATATCCCTTCGCAGTTTCTCAGAGCATCCGCGGAAAGATATGGAGCGACACTATTTCTGTGCGGACGTCACAGAGCAAAATATACCAATAATTATAAAAAAAACTGATACACTTTATTATATGAAGATCCGTCGAAATAAAAATCCAAGACTAGATCCAAACCTGAATCGTGCTGACAACGCAAACCTTAACTCGGCTACCAATGGCAATGATCATTGAATTCCACCTGTCTGACTTCCACAGGTCCTCGACCCGCTGAGCGCCTACAAGTCATCGTCATCAGGCAGCAATCTTCTCCATCCACCATCCATCCTTTTAGAAGTGCCAAGCGGCATCAACAAGTGTCTCTCCCCGATCCGCGAATTACCAACTCCTCTGCCCACCCCCTTGCCGACCCCACTACCAACGCCGTTACCCTCTCCTCGGATGCCGAGAGCTGCTATGGAGCAGAAAGCAAAGAGCGAAACCAGAGCTTGCGTATCACCCAGTGAAGATGAGTTAGATGAAATTAAATGCGAAACGAGACCTGAAAGAAACACTTCTGGATTGAGGTTGCAGGTATGATAAAACAGCATTTAAGATTAGCTAAAGTCAGTGACTTTGCTTGCAATAATATGGTGATTTCTTTTAGTTCTTTTCTTAATTTCAATGCATTCATTTCAAATCATTGAGCCAAATTATAAATAGACAGAGATAGAGTACTCTTTATTGTACCCCAATTAATAACTAATTCTTTACACAACATAACAGTACAAAAGTGTACATTGGGCGGTCTTATCGCAGACAGCGATCTCTTGCAGACAACCTTTAGATTGAGAGAATTGTAAGAGACGTAAATGGCAGTCAGTGGTGTACACCTAGATTGATATTCTAAGTAATCATCGTAATCATCGTCATCATCATCTCCAGTCCATATCGTCCCCACTACAGGGGCACGGACCTCCCCTGATCAGGAGGGGGATTAGGCCGTAATCTACCGCGCTGGCCTAGTGCGGGTTGTTAGACTTCACACCCATGCGGGCATGCAGGTTTCCTCACGAAGTTTTCCTTCTCCATTAAGTACATTGGTGTCTACAATGTAGACCGTACATGAATTACAAATAATAACTCAGTGGTACGGGACCGGGATTCGAACCCACGACCCTTCGATCGTAAGCCGTGTCTAAAACCACTACACCACCAACGCACCAATTCTATGTAATAACTTATAGTTATTAATCTGAAACGAACACACTGTAATGGATAGGGGTAGTGGATTCATCGTCACCATAAACCCGTGGTACCCCACTGCTGGACATGGGCGTCTCTCGTAAAAAGGAGGGATTTACCACAATATACACGCTTCGAACGCGTCTTGAAGATTGCATTAGATTTTGGTTGAATAACAGGATAATGCTGCGGCCCGTTATTCAAGTACATTTTTAGCTGGTTCTCACAGCATCCACGGAAGGACATGGAGTGACATTTTTATGCCAGCACCATACACCACAATAGAGGTTTAGCCCAGTACTAAACTTATCCTGTAATAGGAAGACGTTGATGCACGACGTTTGTTGAGCTTAGCGAGACCTACCGCCGTCTCAGTAGATCTAGAATCAAGCTATTTTGTAAACTTTCGCAGGTTTCCATATCTATATTTATATTTGAAATAGCAGCATTTAGTCAAAAATTCATCTTAATAACTAGCAAATTATAAGGCGTACATTCTCCAATAAAGGCATAGGAATAGTTATATAGGATTCATAATTTCACGTGGAAGAATTATAGAAGTCGAAATTCACTCTAGTGGGGTTAATCTAATCTTAAGGAACTATTAGACGAACACTTGACCCATGGGACAAGATACCCGTCATAGCCTTCCTACTAAAAGCCACAAATCTTAACAGATGACACAATTAATTGTACGAAGGGTAGATAGCAATCTTCTAAGTGTATTTTAAAACAATTGGTGATTGTAATGACCAAGATATTTGACATGTGCATACATGATTTAATTTCCCTCTCCATGAACATAACGCTACCCCGTTCTGTGAAGGATAAACTCATTTCCAGAAATCAGTATTTTCGAGATGCTTCATTGACATATATCTAATTCGTTTTGTTCCAGCTTCGTCCACCTCACCTCTGTGAAGACACACCAACACCATCCACACAAATGGCCGAATCCCCCAGCTTCACCCACAGCCATGATTCGGAGCTTGAACTATCGTCTCCGTCCCCCGCACCACCCTTCTTATGCGTTCCAGTCCTCACCGTAGAACGTCCATCTCCCGGGTCTCCTCCACCAAGACGAACGCCGCCACATCTAGAATACCAACCACCTCCACTAATCACAGTCACTTATAATGCAAGCGAAGAATCCGATGAGCCAATGTCTCCTAGACCTCCTCCGACATCCAACATGTGCTATTTGAGTCCTTTCTCCATGTCCGCAAGAGGAGAACGAGCTCCATCAGAATCCAACCTTTCATCCTCCGGATACAGCTCTATGGCGAGTCCTGGTCCATCAAGATGTGGATCCAGTAACCCACTATGCCCTTCTGAAATGGAAGACCCTGGATCAGGTGGAGGCCCATCTTGTTTTCAATCAAGAAGACGACCCTTAATGAAGACTAATTCAAGCCCAGCTGCATCAAACGAGGACAGCAATGAGAGAAGACGAGGGCGATCGGACTCTGAAACCTTATCAGACGATCCATTACTTGAGTCAAACGACGAAGGCATCGGGACGGATGAGAGGGTTGATGACGTGCCCTCTAGTGCGAAAGAGTTGGAGCTTGTAGTATTGAAAGAGACACTAGATGCGCCTCAAGCGACTCTATGTTCTCCTAGTGGAGTAACCAAGTGTTCTATAGTGAAATGTATTAGTGTAGAGAGAGGTTTGGACGAAAAGGCCAGTCTCAGGCCCCCGACGTTGATTTCAGAAGGAAGCAGACCATTGAGTCCGGTTAGTTCTAGAAGTGAAAGTCCATTGAGCGACAAGACTGGCTTGGGCCGGTTCTCGCCGCAGTTCTACGGTCGACAATTGCCGTTCACAGATTCCGATGGGTTGTACGACTTTCCTAGTTCGGAGTGCGTGAAAGGTGGAAATATCAAATCGCCTGGAAACTCGCAAAAGAAAAGTGGCAGGAGAAGAGACAGGAGAACGACGAGAACTGCATCGCATGAAGTGACAGGCACCACGAAGTCCACGTTACCACATATGCCGCATTCAATGCATAATTTGTTAGAGGCAAGTAGTTTAAAAAGTCATCATCATCATCATCATCATTTCAGCCCGTCGCTGTCCACTGCTGAACATAGGCCTCTCCAATCGAATTCCAGCGCGACCGGTCCGTAGCCACCTGCATCCAACGAGACCCAGCTATCTTCACCAGGTCGTCGGTCCATCTCGTAGGTGGCCGTCCCACACTGCGCTTGCTAGTACGTGGTCTCAAAAAGTAATTTGTAATAATCCCCATTTTTTTACTCAGACACCAGGATTCCATTGTTTTATCGTGTATTTCGATAAACTGAGATCAGGACTAACCAACGTCTCCCAACCCTATGACCACCTATCGAAATCCAAATCGTTTATTTTGTTAAAACACTGTTATAGTTGTAAAGGGTGAATGTCAAATAATGTTTCTACCAGAATCTTGGCTTGCAAAAATAGATCTAGATCCATCTAGATCCCATCACAACGTGGCCAAACAACCTCAAATCGATCCTTTTGGAGCCATTTCACGTACACTGAAACAATAAAGTTTGCATCAGACCGCATGATGGCGCTAATCCACCTAAGCATCCTCATCTCCGTGAAGAGAAGCTCCTAAAAGTATTTACTTAAGTGACTAATGTTTACTTAAGTCCGGCCAACAATAACTACCATATATTTATACGTTCTCCTATAAAAAACTGGACTAATAATATCCCTGTGATATCTCCCATATGCCTTTATAGTATTGCAAAGTTACCTCTAAATTCTAAGAGATTTAGAATTTGAAAGTAGCTTGCAATACTATAAACCTTCGAACCGGTCGAAATGTATAGCTAACATGAAATTATTCTTCAAACCAGGTTCCAGGTAGTAGAGAAAGTGGCTCCCGCGGTCGCAAGGGTGGGAGGCGGCGTTCCCGCTCACAAGCGCCGGCGCCTGCAACGTCGTCCTCCTCCTCGGACTCCGTGTCCAACACCAGTGTGGCTTCTGTTGCCTCCGCCAGGGAGCTGCGTCTACCGGACCTTGAACTGCAGGTAAACCCAACACAAGACTGAACAGACAGAAATCTGCCAACGTTATGCTATATATACATCCATAGTCGTCACTCCAGAACACAATTAGCTTAAAAAAGTGCTTAATGATTTCTTTCAAAGCACACTATGTTAATAGTGTAAAACGAAAAGCTTAATAACGATTTTGGTCTGATTTGAGTTGTATTAGTCAATGTTTCTTGAATATCTATAACACGGAGATATTTCAACATAAGTTTTTTTATAGTCATGTCAGATTTTTATTGTTATTTATGTACTGGTCCAATGAAACTATGATTGTATCTACTTTTGTTCTGATTTTAGTCCATACTAGTAGTAATTCTGCTGTAAAACAACTTAAATTTAGAATCTCCCTATCTTTTTCTAATGCCAAACGCCGAAACGAGATAGCAAACATTTTTAGTAAGTACCAACCTACATTTCTGTCAGAATGTTCAAAAATGTTGCGTTTTTGCGTATCTTTCGTCGGCATGTTCCGAGATTACATCTAAATTTTGACGTGTCTAAACAAAAATGACAGCGCCAAAATTGTAGCTATCTAGTTTTGACGTATAACATTAGAAAGAGATAGGAAGAGACTAAATTTAATTAAGTTCTGTTACAACAGAATTACCACCATTGTTGTTCTAGTTTTAGTTCATATTTTAGTTGATGTTAAGATCCCAAGATGCAAGACTTTGCACTTAGATTCGGGTTTTAAAACTGTCCCTTAGCCTGTTCTGACAGCGTCCCGGGAACAGTCGGAGTGACGCTATTATTCTGCCGGCGCCACACAGCGCACAAGAAAGCAAAACTTTCATTCATGATAGCGTCTTACTATAAAGTTTTCTTTAAATACTAAATGCATGTTTTAATAAACTTTATAGGTTATGTAATAGAAAAGCATGATCTAATCTGAACATTTGTATCTCAAGCGAGCTGTACATAAAATCAATCAAAATGTGTAGTGATAAAATTATTTTAGGTTACTTATTAGACACATTACATTGGTCTAATGGTACCAGACACGACTTGGGATCAAAAAGGGCGTGGGTTCGACCCCGGTCATGTACCACTCAGTTATATCTGATTCATATACGGTCTACATTTTGGACACACAAAACTTCGTGAGAAAACATGCACACCCGCACGGGTGTGTGAAGTCTACCAACTCGCACTAGGCCAACGTGGTAGACTGCGGCTTAATACCTCTCCTGATCAGGGGAGATCCTTGCCCCTGTACTGGGGACGAATATGGACTGTGTATGACGACTAATTAGAGTATTATTAGAGTATTTAAAATTCATGGCGTTCAGCCTCAGATCAGCTCTTTACGGGGACGGAGCTCCCTTGAGTGTGAGGTCATGAGCGAGAAGCCACTTCGCCCATGCCTGGCTTACGCCACTTGTTTGGTTCCTGCAATAAAATGCATAAGAGACATAACAATCCAGTCCACCGAAATATTGGAATCAAAGACAGCTTTGATTCCAATATTTCGGTGGACTGGATTGTTCAAGATATCTATAAAACATTCTAAACAGACTA
Organism: Thaumetopoea pityocampa; assembly: GCA_017165845.1. NCBI lineage: Eukaryota > Metazoa > Arthropoda > Insecta > Lepidoptera > Notodontidae > Thaumetopoea > Thaumetopoea pityocampa. The sequence goes on along the minus strand of WUAW01008053.1, from coordinate 6,579 downwards.
ATATACAGATATTAGTCTGTTTAGAATGTTTTATAGATATCTCGATGAACTACGGTACAGATAAATCAGCTTGGAGACGTTTTCGCGTTTGTAGTAGTGTTTGTACATACAGTGACTAAAACCGGAACAAACCGGTTTGCGGTAGCCACCACGCGCCTCGCACTCTCGCATCGGTCGCTTATAAGTAGCGTTAGAAGTTAGTTATATATATTAAATTATATTTAAAATGTATTATATTAAGTACCGCACTATAAAAATAAAAGTTTGGAAAATCAAAACGTGCACTCATAATGCTCATTTAATTCCAATTCACTTGAGCAGTGGGTCTGTGAAAAAATATAACGATTGGATGAGTTACAAAACCCGAGGTTCACACGCACCATATATTCATTATAATTGTTGACAACCCTTAGATCTTTTTCACTTCATATAAATATTGTACACTTGGCACACGAAACGTAGACTTCCGCTAATATAATTGTTGCGCTTCCACATCACAGCTGACATGCGCGGAAGGAAAAAATCGATGTATGTATATAGACATTCAAAAGTTATTTTTTATTAATAATAATTAAACAACAAAAAGTTAAATAGCCATTTCCAATACAGTTCTTCACTGTGACAAGACGGATCTTTAAAAAAATAAGTTTTTTTCTCAAGTTGTCGTATTGTCTGGCTTTCAGAGTTTTTGCCTATTGATTGACGGGAACGGTTTTTCGATTTATTTTAATTTTTTTTACATCTGTAACATTAAATCACTTTTTGGAGTATTTGGATTGTATAATTAATCTCCATTAAATTATCTATAAAATGGTATGCAAATAATCTTCGTTTCGTGAATTAACAAAGAAGAAATATCAGTAAAAATATCGGCCGAAATGAGGCGCAAAAAAAAGTGCGATCGTAAAGCACCCTCCAATACTTCGTATTATGAGTCGTGCAAAAATATAAAAAGTATTTATTTATTTATTTATTTTTAACAAACGCAAAAACATCTCCAAACTGATTTGGCTGCAGCTATTTATCCACGGGTGTGGATTGTCAGCTCTTTTTCTAAATTATTCAGATGATAAAAAATCATTCCCTTCATCCTTATTATATAAAACCATTGACTTTAGAAATAAAATATCTTTAGTAGTAGTAGTTTGTTTCGTCCAAATGGGCAGGCGAAGCAACAAAGCCATACTGCCAGGTCTTGAGTGGAGACATTTTCGTCAATTTAACAATAAAACGCTGATGTATTATCACATTTTATCGCTTCTTGGGAGTTTTGATGTTAATCCGAAGGTTACCACACATTGACTGGTCAAGAGTATCCGCAGACTTATTGCCATGAAAAAATACGGTCACTGCTATATTAATCACAATTGTATTCGAATGTTTCAATACTGTTCACGATTATTGACGATTAATACGCGAAACAACACCAATTTTACATATCAAACATCACAATAAACTAATATGAAACTTCAAGCTATGCTTCACTCGAGTTGCCGCCAAAACTCCCAAAGACATTAAAATTGTATTACTTTTAAATTTAGAATAATAACTTTTTCATTTTCCGTGTCAATACGTCTTAAATTATTAAAATTCTAATTTTAAGTTTTGATTCTATTTTTTGTAGTGGTATATTTTTTCTGATATAATTTGACAGTTGTAGCGGCATGTTGGATTATTTTCAGCTAGGTGAGCCGATGCGCTTGAGGAAACCGCTCCGGAGACAAAAATGCCGTAGCTCGGAGGTGACTGATATCCGTCGCGGCGAAGCGGCCATAACTTTCACTGTAGTATACACCTTCCACATTAACCTGCGATGCGCGTCGGGAAAATGATATTAAAAAAAAACTTTGTGAAAAGTGCTCAGTTAAATTTGTGCGAACATTGCATATAAATCCAAGAAAAAAACCTCATGAGAATTATAGTAGTTATAAAATAAAATTTATACCTTTTTAAACATTTTATGTGACCGCTCAAAAAACGACTAAATTATTTCCGAGTTCAAAATACGTGTGTGCAGTGGCAAATTTAGCTTAGACTGCGCCATACGGTCTAATTTAATATTAATCATTTTAATAATAATATACAAATAAAAAATAACTTTCTACTTTTCATCGGTTAGTATTGCTATAGGGTTACATTAAAATAACCCGTGTTTAAAAAAAATTAAATGAATTTTTTACTTCACAGTTTTATTAATGAAATAACATTTTAAAACATTTTATCACGCCAAATCCACAGGCATTTAAATCCTCAAAATAAAAAAAAATAAACTCCCGTTTATCCGAATCGCGTTTATACGAAATCCGTCTTATCCGAACAATTTTTTCCTATTTTTGTTCCTTTTTTCCCACCTTTAAAAATATGTACGTAAAAAAGTAACGGCTAATAGGTGTTCGTTCAAAAGAATAGGTGATAAAACTAAAACTCCTGTTTCTTTCCGCTGCCAAATAAGACGGATTTTTTCTGTAAGAACGCAAAATAAACGAGCTTTGTTATTCAGCATTTAAAATCATTGCGTTATCTTATATATACTTTGGCGTCTTTTTGACATGTCAACACAAATTTTTCAGTGAAGAACATGCGGACTTATTCACAACCATATCAACAGCGTTCTACGTGCGTACGTTTTACGATCATATCGCTCATCCAATAGAATAATGACGTAATTGCAAAAAAGTTAAAATTTTATTTTGTGATTATTTTAGATGATTTGTAATTTAATATGGATTTTTTCAAGAATGCTCAAATTATTAATAATAATCTATAAATAAATTATGAAAAATCATGATAATTGATGTCTAACATAATTTTAAAGGCACTTAAAGTAAACACCGTCTAACTACCTCATAATTTTAATATTTTTTTTTTATAAGTGAATTGACGGTACTTTATATATTCTAATAATTTTAATAATACACGTATAACTCCTATCATACTACCTGTCTTGCGAAGCGTTAACAATTGATATGATTTACAAAATGGGTATAATCCAATTTTAAACTGAAACGCTTCTTCTGATAAATTGCAACAATGTAATTACGTCATTGTTCTATTGGATGAGCGATATGTTGCGGTGTTCACGCAATTCGGGATGTTTCACGCGGGAAAACAGGGAACTATGGTTTATCCGAAATTTTCATTATCCGAACCGGCTGCCGTCCCGATCGTTTCGGATAAACGAGAGTTACTGTACATGTATCGACCTACATCACTACACATTGGTGGTAATTCTGCGTTAACAGAATTTCTTCTCTTTTCATCTAAATCTGGCACTGTAGATAATGCCTTGCCACTGAAGATGTTAATCCGTATCGCGTCGTAATGTGTGTCGCACGGTTATGTGGAAGTCCGAATGTGCGTGGCTAACTAATAGACCAAACTCTTGAGCAACTGACTTCTTGTAGCTTTAACTTCTTCCCCTTGCTCGAAATGGCTTTTAGTAATTTGTCTTTGTGCACAGAATGACTTCTGTCTGTGCATATGAACAATTCTATAGGAGAGTTTGTATAGTGTTGATAATCACACAATACATTCAATCATTCATTCATTAGTATACATTTAGAACGAGATTTTTATTTCAAAAGTTTAGAAGAAATAGTTTCGAAGCAATAATTCTTTTAATGGCATAACACAGGTTCATACATTTTACAAGGGAGTAAAGTCCACTAAGATCATAAAAAGTCATAACAGAATTAATCCTAACATCATAAGCAAATTTTTTTGTCATTAGTTATCTTTTGCCTTCGTGTTACACGCGGAGTTTCAAAAAATAAGCGCCTGCAGGCTTATTCCGAAAGCTAATATAAACAATCCCATTTCAATAACGATAACAGTATCAAAAGTGTACAGTTATTGTTTACTAAAAATATTATTACAATAATATATTATAAAGTATTTATTATGTGTATCACCGACTTAATAATAGCATTGTTTCACTTCGGAGCCGAAGATAAATAAGAGTTTGAATCATTTATTTTTATTAATTTATTACAGTCTAGCCTATATTACGAGTATTTAGTAATTTAATTTTAAATAAAACAATTTGAAACAATATGATGACGAAGTTTTAAAACTACCAGTTTCTATTCAATTAAACTTCAATGGAGCTAAGATCATAATATCACTTAAGCCCCATTGTATTCATATAACGCTTATTAATGCAAAAGGTAGGAAGTTAAAATACAGTAGGAAAATAATTGAGATTGCTTTATATGATTATACCTAACTGAGAGATTAGACATTAAATATACAATTCATATAACGATTATTTTATTGCGATTAGATTTACAAGTATCTAAACAAATTTAGCTAGTGCTATTTTATATTTCCTTTATAACCGCTGCTTGACATGTGTAGGCAGATATTTAGAGCTAGATTTTATTATATAAATGATAGTTATCGTTTTTAAATAGGTCCCGTATGCCTTAGGAGCTCACCAAACTAATAATTAATCATTATTCATAACAAAACAAATACCTAGTTGAATAGTCGCATGGTATCATTCAAGTTGGAAACTGAGTCTAGATTTGTTACAAGCGTGAAAATTTTATGCATATATTTTCTTGCAGGATACAGCGTCCAAAATATCTTCAAGCCTGGACTTGACTGAGGATTCTCGAAAACCAGTCAAAATCAATAAATTGAGAACAATCAGTAACCAAATAAGGTGAGCTATATTCTTTTAGGTCAATAATGATGACCCATGATGCCGTTCATAATCACGTCAATAGTTATAAATCAAAGTGTGGCAGGAGTGACAGTATCGGAAAAGGGAAGATTTTCCGACCAGATGGGTGTTATGTCTGACGGGGCCTGCTACTGCCTCGATAGTTGATGTCGGTACAACTGTATATACGCTAAGTCACTATCAAACTTCATTAGCGTGATTCAGGCTTTGCGTCATCAAGAGTTGCGCCATCTATTAAGGAAACTTA
>WUAW01008045.1:4317-17802 GCA_017165845.1 Thaumetopoea pityocampa | reverse complement strand
GGATACTGGCAGAATTGTACCAAACTGGTCAAACGCCATAAACCAAGAAGTGAAGTGAAGTGAATTTTAAATTCGGTAGTCAGAAAGTTCTTTATAGGGACAGTTAAAAAATACTTTCACAAAAATTGGAAGTTAAAAATTCTTATATAAGTAAGAATGCCAACAACAGAGTTTGTTTAATAGGAGTCTAACTTAACCTCAGGTGGCTGTGGTAGTCCTATAGGGGATTATGTCTCGTTAGTAAAATATGACAGCACATAAAGCTGTTGCTATTTTGAGCTTGTTATTTTTACTGGAAGGCCAATCAATGGATTTCCTCAGGCTGACAAGACATTAATATCAAAGGCGACAAACTCACCCCGTGCTACATTGAGTCAGAAAGATCTCTAGACATGTGGATCTTTTACTGTGCACACCTCTCCCTACAACTCTCCCAGGATAATAGACATATGAGTAGAAAAATTTTCTTCTTACCTCTCAACTTTAGGCTCGACCTTTGGTTTAAAGTCATCTGGCACATTTTCAGGATGTTCTTTAGGTATTTGGAACACGGTTACTTGGCCGGCAACATTGCCAGCTCCAACCATATAGTCAACAGTGCTTACTATCTTCACAAAGGTTATAGGAGAAGTGGATGCCTGTAATAATAAAAGTTTTAAATAATTTCAAATATTAATATACTCAGAGAAGAAAAGTAAAACAAGCAAAGGTTGTTTTTTATATTTATATTAATATATTGTTTATGTATGTATTAATATTTTCTATATTTATCTTTGTTGTGTGTGCTTGTGCTGTGTGGCACCAGGATAATAATAGCATCAATCAATTTCTTACCATGAATGCTATGAGAACCAGCTAAGGGATGTACCAGAATAATTAGCATTACCCTGTCATTCAATCAAAATCTACTGCAACCTTCTGCCAAGGGTGGAGATTGTGGCAAATTCTTAAATTAAAAATTCTTAAATAGTTAAGGAGGAGTCCCATGTCCAGCAGTGGATGTCCATGGGCTGATGGTGACGATAATATGTATCTTTATTATATTTTCATTTACACCAGATTTCATTTACTGCTGCATCTACTTTATTATCTCTGCACTACCCAAGGACTGACTGGTACGGAATATCCTTGGCATTAACCGTTAAGTCTGCCTTTACGTGTATAATTTGTGAAATGTAAATAAATAAATATTAAAATAAAAGAGTTTTTATTGTAAACCCGAGGGATGTGTGACTTGAAATTTTATTTCATTTTTATATTATTGTGATGTTTAGTATATGTGTGATGTGTTATTTTGTATATCAATCAATTAAGAATTAATCTGAAAAGTAAATATACTATGCAACAAAATAAAAACAGGAACATCATTAAAATAATTCATATTTCAGTCACTTGAATTTTATATTACTAGTTTATAATGAACATAGTGTAATCTTATAATTCTTTATTTATTTAAAAGGTTATAAAATTGAAATTGTTAAACAGAACAGTTTTTTGTTCATTTCAAAAATATAAATTACTTGCTTTCCCTACAGCTAGGCCTGTTTAGTTTTTTTAATCTTTATTTTTAATAACCATAATATCTCTTTGTAACCAACATTTGGACATTTGCAGTGTTCTATTTTGGGGCTAAAATTTCCAAGCTAATTCACTGATGGGTGATTTTTTTTTTTTAAATGCTGATAACCATGTACATTTATTGGTAATAATAATGCATATTACAGACACATGGGCTTATTGACCTAAAATAATTTTTAATTGATACAGGACCCTTGGCTATAGAGTATTTTAAAAATCACATTTGGGGCAATTTCTGCATTTTCTACAGTAACCTAATGCTCCTCCTCATCACACCTATTTTTGGCCATTTATTGTGTTATTTTGTCCATAACGAAGATTTTTACACCCACCACGAAGAATTTTAAATATTTTCTTTTCTCAAAAGTGGTTGAAATCCCCCAAATTTGACTTTTAAAATACACTATAGCCATGGGTCCTCTATAGATTAAAAATGATTTCAGGTCAATAAGCCTATGTGTCTCTAATATGCACTATTACCCATTTATTTCTAACCAGAAGCAGGTATATGAAATTTCGTGCTTCTACCTTCAAATGTGATGAATTTCCCATATAAAGTTACAACCCCTAATTCAACTCCTTAGGGGTGAAATTTTGAAAAATGTTGATACATGTGTACATTTATTTCTAACCAGACACAAGTATGTTAAATTTCATTCTTCTTACTTTGAAAATGATAGATTTCCATACAACCCTTCATCCTTTATTTTACCCCCTTAGGGGTGAAATTTCCAAAAATTCTTTCTTAGTGGATGCTTACAACATAAAAGGCATAAACTGCCAAAATTTCAAGTTTATAGTCCCAGCGGTTTAGGCTCTGCATTGATTAATCAGTCAGTCAGGGCAATTAATTAAATATTTATCATTTTTAAAAATTTCATAAAATTTTTAAAATAAGCTTAATAAGGAGTTTAACCGTTATAGTACCACATAGCGCGGTTGCACTTGTTGCATTCTGCATATTTCATTTCGGGTGGCATATTTCGATGAAAAGAGCAGTGAAACCGCATCAATCGGCATTATTCACAGATAAAAGAAAGGAAGCACTATCACATTTCATAGATTTTTAAAGTTCCTAGCACTAAAATGGTTAAAATGCCAGAAAAAATGCCAACTGCATTTAGCAATAATGGTTAATAACAGCCATCACTGTTAATAATAACCATCAAATCAAATTAACATCATAAATATGAAAATATTGGATTTAAATAGTAACATTATGGGGCAACATTATAGCCACCAATGGTGGCCTATGTAAAAAAAATTATATTGAAGTAAAAAACTTCATACCATATGTTATATATTATTAAAGTGTGTAGTTGCATGAGGAATAATAACTTTATCTTAAGATATCATGTTTGGTAAACAAGCCTTGTAGAAGTAGGACATTCCATATTTCCTTGGCTTTTAAATTTTAAAGAAAATTGTCTACCCTCATTCTGTTCCAAAATATACCAAGAATGTAACAGAATGAACTTATTACAAATCAAAAAGACATTCAAAATAAGAACAGATAGATGAACATATTGGGAGATACTGAACATAATTACCTCGCATCTAAGCCTTTGTATATTGCCTTTTTTTCTATCATACCAGTAAACGAGTCCAACATTTGTGCCGAGAGCTATGTACTCACTAACCACGTCAACACACGTTAGACACAGCTCATTAGAAAATATCCCAGTTTGTATTCTAGGTGGAATTAAATTCAAAATATGTGAACATGGAGCCCATTCACGAACGAAACCTTCTTCGGTACCACCAGACACTTCCATTTTTATAAAAATTAATATTACTTAACAACACCTATGATTCATGATGTTATGACCCTTTTTGAAAAAAATGTTCAAATATTTTCTACGACAAATTGAAGGTGTTTTGACATCACACAGTACTTTTTATTGTTTGACATTCCTTTTTTATAAAGTACTCTATGCATTCCTTATAGTACTCACAGACTACAAATATAATATTTATTCATACCATCAAGTCATAGATCACAGAGTATCTATCATAGATGCCTTTCAGCCTTATCCTTTAACGGGAATAACACAGCTCAAAAATTTAAAATATTAAATTAATTTCTTATGAATTTACAACTAGAAAAGGCAAAAATTTGGCACTTTTGTTGTATTTGTGGACAAAATTTTAATTTTAAATTGAAATCGGGGATTTTTCGTAAAATACCAAAATTCCACACAACTTAAAAACCGATAGTATCCGAACACTTATCGAATAAGAAAATCTGTCCGAAATTCCTTGAACGGGGTTATAGCAGAGCTGCTATAACCCCGTTCAAGGAATGTATCGAATTTGACCTGTATTTTGTTATTGTAAATAAATACAATAAAATGTTGACGTATTTCGCTTATAGGAAGATTGTACGACAAACCAACATAAGCTGATACTTATGTGTGAATACCTATAATGGTTAGTTTTACCAACATCATATATTTAAAATTATTATAAAAACTAAAATTATGATGATATAACTAACCTATGTACATAGACATATCAATTTTTAAGTGTTGCTGTGTTGCTTTATCTCAAGTTGCATCTACCAACCACTGATTAATGAGTATACTACCAACATTATAAATTTAACTGTACACTTGTCATTTTCTTGTCAAGTGGTGTAGCAGTGGAAAAGCTTGTATTTTGTTAATATTTTCAATAGCATGGCAGAATCTGCTACAGAAATTCCGTTAAATATGGAAGAAGATTTAATAGAAGCTGTGGAAAATGTTACGAAAAAGATACCAACGAATATTGAAGGTGTTGCGGTTGCCTATCTGAGTTTAGTGATTATGGCTATTTTACCCATATTTTTCGGGTCTTTTAGGTCCGTGAAGTACCTAAAGGAGCAAAAGGTGAGTGGAAAAACATATTTATAAAATTTAATATTGGTTTATCTCATGCAAGTGGATTTTTTGAAGGTCCAATAGGAATGTCGCACGTTTCGTACCCGTGGCATACGTTAGTTGTCATCACTCAAAAAGCCTTGCCTCAGCACGAATGTGACGTACATACAACTTAAAACTAAACATTCATACACACGCGATGGTATCCCATGGTCTTACGCAAAGAATACAGTTAAAATTGCCTTTTAAATGTACAGTACTGTTAAAATGTAAATTGACAACTGATTGGCTCAGTTTGTATTGATCCTACTTTTTGGGCTAATGTTTCTGACGTTTATCTTTTTAATCATCTATTTTTAGCCATGGGTGCATGCCCTTCAGCCATATACATATTATTTATTTTGTCACTTTAAAATTTTGATTTATCACATTTTATTGCTTCTTGGGAGTTTTCATGTTAATCCGAAGATTACCACTCATTGACTGGGCAAGAATAATTTCAAGCTTATTGCTTGAAAAAATACAAATGCTTTGCTACGTTAGTCACAGTTTTATTTCAATGTTTCAATATAGTTTACAATTATTGACAATTAATACCCAAAACAACACCAAATTTATATATTAAACATCGCAATAAACTAATATAAAATGTTAAAATAAAACTTCAAGTGATGCTTAACTCGAGTTGCAGCCAAAACTTTTCTGAGGTTTAAATCTTGGTAGGAGCAAGCTCAACGGGAGCAAAAATGTTTTTACCTGAGTTTTGAATCTTAATCTACATATATTAGTATTTATCTATATAAGTAAGTATACTGTTATTTAGTATCCATGATATGGGGCATTCTAGTANAATTTATATATTAAACATCGCAATAAACTAATATAAAATGTTAAAATAAAACTTCAAGTGATGCTTAACTCAAGTTGCAGCCAAAACTTTTCTGAGGTTTAAATCTTGGTAGGAGCAAGCTCAACGGGAGCAAAAATGTTTTTACCTGAGTTTTGAATCTTAATCTACATATATTAATATTTATCTATATAAGTAAGTATACTGTTATTTAGTATCCATGATATGGGGCATTCTAGTGTCAAGGTCAGCAAAGGGTCCAGAAAAAATTTGCCATATTATTTTCTCTTTTTTGAATTTACTTCAACAGGTTTTCTTTGGTTAACCTTTGAACTTTATTTGTGAACTAATCATCATATCAGCCCACAGACATCCATTGCTTGATTCCTCTGATAATTGCCACACCAAGTGGCTATGAGCTCTGTTTCTACTGAATGCCAATGACCTTATTTAAGTTATTGATCCACCCAGTCAGGGGTTGATCACAACACTTTCCAGTTTGAGGTTGCCACTCCAACATCTTAGTACTGCAGTAATCATCAGTTCTGTGAACTGTATAACTCACTGCCAACATGCACTTATTAGATATTGTGTTGATGTCAAGCATTGCAACATTTTTAATAAGATGTCACAGTTTCCCTAACACTGCCCAGCTCAGGTGGATATGGCAGCTGACCTCTTTCTCAAAGTTGAATTTATTCAGCTGGATTGTATTAAGTTTTACTTGCCAAATCAATTAACTCTACTTTTTGAATTTTAATGCCAAGGCTTGACTCCTGGTTTTTATTCAGATGAAACTTCCTTTATAAATAGTAACTGTTAAAACCACTAAGTGATATTTTTTAGCCAATACATAATTTATACTAATTTATCATTTTTCTCATCTTTTTATTTTATAGAGTTAATCAATTTCCCAAATGAAGCATTCATATGTGAAACTATACTTCTGTATGTGAACCAGTAGTGATATTGAATTCCTCCACACTAATATAATAAAAGCAAAAGTGTTCATCTGTTGTTACCTCTTTATAGTTCAATATCCTCAGAGATCAATTTTATAGCTACCAAGCCTAATAGCATCCATCTTTTGGCTCATGACGTCTAGCGATCATATATTAAGATGGACTTGAGATGTATTATCTAAAGCCTTAGTTCCCAAAGTGGTCCAGGTGGACCCCCAGGGGTCCACGGGAGACATGACGGGGGTCTACATTGGCGTACGCATATTTCTATAGTTAGATCTAATCTTCACATTTTTGTCGAGTTTTGTAATATGGTAGAAATGTAGCTGCAGGGGGTCCACCAGAACCAGCAAAATTTTGAAAGTGGTCTATTAGAAAAACGAGTCTGGGAATCTCTCATCTAAAGTATGGTCAAGAAGTAATATCAAATAAAAACAAAAACAGTGCGAGACCATTTTCTAATGCAGGGTTTCTACCTTTTTGAAAAATGTACTTTTTAAATCTGGCATATATGTGTAGTTTTTCAGTCAAACTCATCACATGTAATTAATTTTTTTAAGGATAATGTTTTTGTTTTTTTAATTGTTGTTGGGGCATAGATACCTATCATTATAAGTCATTAATTGCAAACTTAATTAGCTACTTACTTCTAGTGGTAACTTTGACAAACTAACTTGATAAATTTAAATAAAAAAATATCAATCGCTGGCTGAACATAGGCCTCCTGCATAAGGAAAATGATGCTCACATGGCAGACATTTTGGAGATTGCAGTAAATACTTTAAATTGATGCCATCATATCAGGACCATTTTTTTCTACATTGATTTTATAACAGATGTTATAGATTAAAATCATAACACCATAAATGTCCTAAGAAACTAATTCACTATTTTATCCATAGTCGGCAGTGATTATCACTTTCTCCTATTGGAATCTTAAAATTTGTAGTGATAAAAACGGTCTTATAAAATAATATCAATATAGAATAAAAAAGCAGTTGGGCTATTCTGGTTTTTATGGTCTCAATTACAGTATTTTGTATGGTGGTTATTCTGATGAATTCCTTGGTCAGAAACAAAATATGTTAATAAAAAAAAAACAAATGCGATCATAATTCCAAAAAGTATTAATTAATATTTAATCTATGTAATATGTAGTATAATTGCACACTATATATTTAAAAAAAGTGACCTTCATAGACAACAAAACAGCTTTGCTGTTATTTATTCATACATCAGATTACTTCCTTCATATGATAAATTTGATATGATGGAGTTAAAATTGTACTTAACTATTTAGAATATAATGAAATACAAGGTTCTTCAATTAAATATCTACCTTGTGCGTTACACTTGTGATTTTTGTAAATTGTACTGTGTGAACAAATTTTAATCTGTACTATTATAAAAATGTTCAATGTCAAATTTTCAAAAATCAAAGATATTTAAAAACAAACTACTCAAATCGATTAAAGAAGGGTGGGCGGTGCGGTGGGTCCCATGGACCCGGGAAAACCAGGCGAGTACAGCCGCCTGATGAGGAGACTGGGGAATGTACAGGAAGTACAAGTACTCACGTGGCTTTCCAGATTTGATGCTCCTTCGATAGCTCAAGACGCACGTCGATTGTTCTTGGGTTCTTTTTTAATGTCTGTTTATCACAGAGCGGAGCGGTTCAGTGCGCGCGCGGTGTTCGTTGATTTCGTCGCAACTAATTGTTCTACTACCCTCCCCTTCCCACATACTTGTACTTTTAGGAGGGTAGATTGGGAACTTTGGGAAAGGATTATTAAGATTGCGCGATGTTCGGCGTCAACAAAGGGCTTCTGAAACCAAATCTATCGATGTTTATTTGTTCGAGCTTCACGCAAAAACTAGCCGCTATATTTTGGTTAAATTATTACAGTCTTAAAGTTACTATTCCGACTTAAATAACTGCAGCATGTTTCATTAAAATCGGTACAGTAGAATTGAAAATACAATTTGATCCCTGTTTTAGTAGCAGCCGTTAAGGTAGGAGAGGTCAAGTAAAAGTTATTCTCTGACTTTCATCCATGCTTCATAAATCCATGATTGTTTCAGGATTTCCCATGTAGTAGAAAAGCGACACTCACGCAAGCATGTTTTTTATATAAATCTATGATTCTGTCGGAATTTTCCATGTAGCGGAAAACGGACATTCACGCGGGTGGAGCCGCGGACTGAAGCTAGTATTATATATACAAACTTAATCTTATATCATCATCATCTCCAGTTCATATTCATCCCCACTACAGGGGCACGGAATCCTCTGATCAGGAGGGGGATTAGGTCGTAGTCTACCGCGTTGGCTTAGTGCGGGTTGGTAGTCTTCACACACACATGCAAGCATGCAGGTATCCTCACCCAAACACCACCAAATCCCACGACTCTTCGATCGTAGGCCGTGTCTTGCTAGACACGGCCACTACACCATTAATGCACACAACTTATATACTTAGGACATATTTCATTTATATTACAATTACATCATTTCAGCAAAGACTTACACCTTATGGGTACTCCAATTAAGCACTAGCTTATGCCAACAGCTCCGCCCGTGTTAACTATTTTTTTATTTCAGTTTTATTAAAAATAAATGCATATCATAGATAGAGAACATGATGTATAATTTTGAGATATATATGACATATTGATTATATAATGTACTCATTATTTAGGAAACAGTACATATCTAAATATTATACAAAGATGTAGCATACATATACTTGAATACATACGCATGCGCACGCACATACACATACCAGTAAAATTAATATAAAAAAATATCCACAAAAAAATAAAAATTAGGAGTCAATTACTGGAACAACATTAAATTTCGGATATTCTTTGTTTAGAGAAAAAAATTTTCATTTTACAATTAAATAAATCAACATCAGAACTTTCCTTATATTTATAACACACGGGACAGATAACCACTTTTAGCGCATTTTGACTTCCATGTTGGCACATCAAATGGTGAGCGAGACTACCTAATTATTATGTAAATGATTGTCCTCAGGAGTCAGGTGAGCGCGCGGAGACCATGTCCAACAAGGATGCACTGATGTTTCCTTTGATTGCATCCTGCGCCCTATTCGGCCTGTACCTGTTCTTCCAGTTCTTCTCCAAGGAATACATCAACCTGCTCCTCACTGGATACTTCTTCTTCCTTGGTGTACTGGCGCTGAGTCATCTCCTCAGGTAACTGTTTGTAATTATATAACAACTGGCTGACATCAATATAAATAATCTTCACACAATCATCGCACTAACGGCATTTTATGAACCTCTCATCACAGTTGTTGCCGATTGCAGAGTATTTCTCAAAAGCCTTGATGCTCGCAGAATGTCGTGGTTTGAAATCTCGTATATCTCGCTCCGGATTATTCGCTGAATTGTCGTTAGAAACTAATTGACCCCTCTTGCAGTATTCCGTGCCTAATTATACGTGCACCTATATATTTATGTCCTTTCTACGTGTTTATCGAGCATAGCGAATATGTCATCTGTTTACATGATGCTCATATTCCGCGTGGATATCAGGACCGGCCCCCCTCCCTGGCCAAGTTGACTATCTACAATCGTTAACGCTAATAGAAACAAATAAAAATGTATTGGGATGACATTTCTACTCGATAAGTCACCGTGACTTATCGATTAGAAATATCATCCCAATACATTTTTATTTGTTTCTAAAAGCGTTAACGATTGTAGATAGTCAACTTGGCTAGAGGGGTTTGACTCGGCTCATGGGAGTTTTGACTTTATATCAAATGAGACAAGGACATGAGACAATTTTGAATTTACTTACCTATTTATTGTTAACTATTTCGATAAATAAGTAAAGAGTGGAATGTTCCAGAGTTTTAAATCACTGTCTCTGATATCGAGTCACACGGAGCCAGTATACTTACACTTCAACCACCACCTTTATGAACAGAGTTTTATACGTAAGAATTAATTTTAATTTGCAATTCTAACATAACTATATCGTTGTTTCATGCAGCCCTCACTTAAGGTATTGTTGTTACCGTAGCCCAATAATCGCGTTGGTAGTGCCCGCCTCGATCCCCAACGTGCCGTTCCACATCCAGTTCACGCGCGGCGAACGCGACGCGCGCGCCGACCTCATCAACTACAAGTTCACGTCGTACGATGTGATTTGTTTGATCATCTCGCTCATCCTCGGAGCCTGGTACTTGTACAAGAAGGTTTGTCTCTCTTATTGATTATATCTATCTATATTATAAAATTGTTAAATGTCAAAGTTTCATAAATCAAAGATATTTAAAAACAATCTACTCAAATCGACTAATTAAGGGCTTCTGAAACTAGATTTGTCGATGTTTGTTTATTTGTTCGTTCAAGCTTTACACAAAAACTAGCGGATAGATTTTGGTCAAACTGTTACAGTCTTAAAGGAACCGTCCAGTAGAATTAAAGATACAGCTTGGTCTCTGTTTTAGAAGCCACCGTTAAGATACAAGAGCTGAAGTAAAAGTGGTTCTAGGCTTTTACATAAATCTGTGATTGTTTCGGGAATTTTCCTGTAATTGAAAACTGACAGTAACACGGGCGGGGCTGCGAGCAAAAGCTATTTGGACAGAAATTTCTTAAATTGTCCGTAACAATGACTTTTCTGAATATGATACATACATTTTTTTTCACACATTAATCTAGCCTCAAATTTGTATTTTCTGTGTCTTAGACAATGATACATCGACTTACATAGATAGATGCTAAGACATATATGGATAAACATCCATAACTCGAGTACGAAAACTCGTCCTCATCGCACAATGTTGGTCTCTACTGGGTTTCGAAACTCAATTGGTATAGAACATGTTCACTACTGCTAGACAGACCAATCAATCATCGTATGACCTGGTGGTAGAAAAGTTGTTCAGATGCATACGTCAGAGCTTTAACCCAATCTCAATATTTATCCATTTCTGAAAATAGGCATCCCAATTTTGTACCATAACTGTCTCTGCTTTTGTTCAGCCCTTGGAGCCCTCCAAGACAACAAACTTGGGTATGTCGTGGGCCTATGAGTTTGTCTCCTAACAGCTGTTCTATTGATCCTGTCATTATCTGACCTAATTCCGAATCTGTCGATATTACAGGGTATTATATTATAGGCCTAATATCTGCCGATATTATATTATAGGTTCAGTTGACCGACTGTTGCCTGGTTTCATCACGTGCTTTCTCGCCCGCTCGGATCCGAGCGAAATGTACTATTTTCTAAAGCCAGTACAACTTCGGCGGCGAAAGTGTCAAGTGCACGTCGTCTAAAAATCCACTCAGTGATGGTAATTCTGCGGTAACAGAATTTAAATAAATTTAGTCTCTCCCTATCTTTTTTTAATGTCAAACGCTAAAACGATAGCTACAATTTTGGTGCTGTCAGTGTTGCTTAGACATGTCAAAATTAAAAGATGTAGAATTAGAAGATTCAGATCTCGGAACACACGGCTAAAGATACGCAAAAACGCAATATTTTTTGAACAGTTTAACAGAAATGTAGGTCGGTACTCGCTATAAATGTTTGCAATCTCTTTTTGGCGTTTGGCATTAGAAAAAGATAGGGAGGGACTAAATTTACTTAAGTTCCGTTACAACAGAATTAGCACCAATGTGTTAAAATGTATATTCTTCCACAGCATTGGATCGCGAACAACCTCTTTGGCATCGCATTCGCGATCAACGGTGTGGAATTGCTGCATCTGAACAATGTGGTGACGGGCTGCATCCTATTAAGCGGCCTCTTCCTGTACGATATCTTCTGGGTGTTCGGCACCAACGTCATGGTCACAGTCGCCAAGTCCTTTGAAGCGCCCATTAAACGTGAGTCATACTGATATCATATCGTCATACGAAACCAAATATTTCCATGTATTTCTGTGATATAGGGGGTATCTGAATTAGTGGTTTCCGGTGTCTTATTGAAACTAATCATCACAGAAATTGTGAGGGCCATATGATAGGATCTTCCGATAGGAGTCAGTCTATTTTAGACTAAGTCAAGATATATGTCAAGATAGGTGTGACTATGTATGTACATAGTCACACCTTTTCATCTGGTTCTCCGGCGGGGAAACGAACCCTGGTCTCCCGCGTGATCGGCGGGGATACTGACCATTATACTATCTAACAGTTGGAGTAGGCAGAGACCACTTCTTTACGCTTGCTATGATCGTTTAATGTAGCAAAGTGGCTCTCTGTGGCCTACTCTGCACCCCCGCGAGAAACGAGAATGTCGGGTGGCGAACCAGGACGCCGCCAACTGAAGATAATGCTTTTTTTTTAAATTAATTATAATAAGCTAGCACTTGAGTGTATGTATGTATGTACCATAGGGCCCGCATGTGCGGGTGCGGGAGAAACACTAGTGACTGTGTGTGTGCACTTCGGATGCTGTCACCGTCTGCGGGAAGTGCCCGCATGCCGTCATCCCCATCGTCAGCCCGCGGAAATCCACTGCTGGACATGGACCTCCTCCTTAAAAAGAGGGATTTGCCATAATATCCACATTTGGCAAGAGTCTTGGCAATCGCAGTAGATTTTGATTGAATATCAGAATAACGCTGCTGCCCAGTATCCTATTACATCGCCCAGCTGGTTCTCAGAGCACCCACGGAAACAAATGGCAGTGACGATATTATTACGCCGGCTGTATATTGAATTATCGATCAGTGGAGTTGAGCCATCATATAGGAAAGTTCTTGTGCTTGCATATTGTATGATGTTTCCAGGCCGATGAACCTAAAATCAAAAATGTACGGAATATGATCAAAGGGGCCAATTTTGATTAAAAATATATTTAGAACATGTATTCTCTTAGTGGTGTTCCCGCAAGACTTGCTGGTGAATGGGTTGGAGGCGAGCAATTTCGCCATGTTGGGGCTGGGAGACATCGTGGTGCCCGGCATCTTCATAGCGTTGCTGCTCCGCTTCGACAAGAGTCTGAAGCGCAACTCCGAGTTCTATTTCCGGTAAGACCCGCTCCACGCTGCGACACCCGCATAATGGTTGAATTGATGCAATCGACTGCACGGACGGCGCAGTGGTTTAAGTGGTCGCTTCTCCACTGCGTTGTCGAAATTCGTCGATGTTCTTTTTTTGTTTGTTCGAGCTTCATGCAAAAACCAGCGGGTAAATTTTGGTCAAAAATTAGTCATAAAGGTATTAGTCCTACTTAAATACTGCGGCA
>WUAW01008044.1:27980-39415 GCA_017165845.1 Thaumetopoea pityocampa | reverse complement strand
TGTGATGGGATGTACCGGGATAATGGGCAGCAGCGTTATACATATAAAATCAACTGTGATGTCGTGTGATGACGTCTGGCAACCGTGGACATTATGGCAAATCCCTCCTTTTTTAAGGGGTTGGCCCATGTCTAACCGTAGACTTCCACGGGCTGTTGATGATGACATAAATGCTTAAGTGCACCCGCTAATCAACAGCTGACCTTAAAAATTGTGTAAAGGGCCCGTTGATACTATTTAGAAAAAAAAATTACTGATATTTTTTTTTACTATTAGTAGTTTATTTCCACAGAATAACTGGTTTTTACTGTTCTATATTTCCATAAGACGATTCTAATTGTACTGTAAGTTACAGTATGATAGTAACAAGAATCACGAAAGAGATGTATGAATGTGTATGAAGCATATTTGTGTGGTGTATGTATGAAGCGAAAGAGATGCATCAGGATCATAGTGTGTGGCAAACTTTAGTCTCTGCCTATCCCATGGAACACCTGCGTGAGTATATGTACATATGTAAAACACATTTTGTTTCTAGCAATATTATTCCATCATTTATTTGCATCATACCAAAAACTATATCTGAATACTGCTGATAGGTTACCAATAACTACATTAGTGCTTGAAATTTAATGATACCAAATACAAGAGGCCCTTCATGAACATCACATAGACATTTCATTCGAGTTCCTGGCGAAGTGGAAACGTGCGATGGATTTTGAAGCCTCTGAATATGATGCTTTCTATAGTGTTGATACACTAGTACGTAGTTTAATTTCGATAACACCGAATTCAAAGACACAAAATCTATCCCTGTAAATATTGCTTGTTGTTTATTATGCATGTTGTTTTTTTTTATTTATTAGGTATTAGTTATACCTAATAAATTAAAAAAAAAACAGCTACATTTACAAATTATGTACAGTGACATATTCATACAATGTGTTGCTACAAATGCAGCCAACCCCGTTATACACGAATAAGTTAAAACATTTTGGGGCTGTTTAAAACGTCTTAGCAACTAAATACATAATAAAAGCGACAATTTGTAATTTAGGGCTTACGACTAACGAAGCATATAAAACTCCAATCGTGAGAGTTTAAAATAATTATTACATTATGTACTAGCATCGTGTCAAAATGTAGACAACTGAAACAAAATGATATTGAGTAATGAAATAATCATGCAACAATTAATTAATTTATAGTTTTTCTGAAGAAGGTGGATGTGGTTGGAAATAATTCAGTGTCCATAAAATGAGTATTATGTTGATACATTAACCCAGATAAAGGTGCGCGTTTACCTGCATTTGTCTTGCAACTAGTTGGCGCAAACAGATAACGTTTGCGAGTCTCTCGTGTTAGATGCGATCTAAAAGGAACATGTATATGTTACAGTTAGTTAATATGTTACAATCGAATTCGTTATGGCATACATTGAACAGAAACATTTGATCCAGAACTAGTCTTTTTTTTTAAGCTCGATAAAGAATATTTGCTTAAAAGTACCTCATGTTCATAGGCTTGCCTTTTAGAATTACAATTATATTATATCAGACGGGTTAAATTTAAGGGTACTTTACTCTTTATTTAGCTGGTTATTTTTACGTATGTAGACTTTGTGAATATAAGAACAAGCTACCAGTTAATTAGTAAAAGGGCGAATTTTGTTTTGCACTAAGAGAAGGAATCACCCAATGTTTCTTTGTGTGTTAAAATCTGAAACGAAATTATTCCTAATAGAACAGACCAGCATTATTGATATAGTTCATAGGATTAGCGAATTAAAGTAGTATGTATCTGTCATATAGTACACAAAGCCATTGTGAAAAAAGGCCCTCAAGTGGCGATCTCGGATCGGAAATTGTACTGTTGTCACGCCTCTCATCTAAGGGTGAGAATCTATGGATGGATGATCTCAAAAGAATCGCGAATAAGATTGATGTGTAAAAAATTGAAGCCGTTCATTGTTGCGCGCTCCGGGAAAGTCTATATCCAGTTGTTGATGTCTTCGAGGTGATGGTAATATTTCATAAGAGTTTTACATATCGTCATTAATTATAAAATCAAATATATTTGAAGAACAAAATACATACTCCCGTATTGCTTCATGTTCCTGACACATCAAATTATGTTCCATGCGTCGCGTCCACCGACAGCTTTACAATCCAATATTTTACTATTTGATTCTGGAATGATGGAGATCTCTGATTGAAATAGTTGTGGAAATAACTGTGATCCACTGAACGGGTGTAGTATATGTGGAGTTCTCGTATTGCAGTGGGTTCATTACCGGTACCGGTTTGCTCTAAAACTCGATATGCGAGTAGAATAGAGATGAATTGATTAAAACTCCAATAGCTCAATTCATGCGAAGTGCCAGGTTTCCCGCTATATCATCCTTAAGAGAATTCCTGCTACTATCAATATTCTCCTTATCCTCGGCCTGGTGGGAATATACCATGATGAATACAGATGACAGATACAAATATCCATAATTTGTTTTATAAATAAAAATTCAAATTTATTTAAAATTAGTTCAAATTAAACTAGCTTTAATTTCTGAAGTTCTTAATCGAAATATAGTTTATTCATTTGTTTTCAAGCTATTTGATTTTATTCTGACATTGTTCTGTTAAGAATAATTTGAAAATAACGCAATATTTTTTTTTATAATATAAATATATTATAAAAAAATATTGCGTTATTTTCAAATGCGAGTTCCATCGTGGCACCAGTACTGCAGCTCAAAAATTTAATGATGTGTTTAGGTCAGTCACCGCTAACGAATGCATACTTCCTTCTTTGGTTTCAACGTTGCTGTTCAAGAAATTTTGTTTTAAAGAATAGTCTTATGGACGACGGAATATTGTATCAATAATGAAGAGTTGAAAATAAATTCTAAACCGTGCTGACGATATTTTCCCGTTTGCTAAGAATCTGTAAAATTTAAAAGTATTTCTTGTATTCTATTACAGAAAGATGAACATCAATCACATCAGAAGAAAATTCCTTTCCAATTTGTTGATATTTTATTATTTCTTCGCTAATTTGTCAGTGTAACTGAAAGACGCCCTTCGCTATATTGATTACATTTTTTTTTCTAAATTAAATTTAGGCTCAAAAAGTCCGGAATACGAAACTTGTCAAATAAGGCAGCTTAATAAACACGAAGACGTTGAAAATTTTAACAATATCGAGGAACTTCGTTGACATCTTATTTATTATACTTGTCACATAAATAAAGATCAGTTACAGTAGCGCATGAACTAAGTTATATAATTAATTCGATGGCTTCTTCAAGTTCTGAGTCATTCGTTAAAAGTCTCAGTTCTGAGTCAGTCAGGCGTTAAAATTTCTGAACAATTTTATGTTAATTGTTGGTTAATAGTAATTATTGGCTTTTAGGTGTTTCCAAAATAGCGAGACATGGGTACTACAGAAATTCCATGTACGATCCGAGAACCCCTTCCATACATATGTGTCGATGCAAGCCACCGCATAGTAATAGTTTTTAGAAGCTCTACGTAAAAAATTTCTGACTCAAAAAAAAGGCCACTAAATTTGACTTGAATACTCAATTCAAATTTAGCCAAAAAAAACTACGCTAATCGAAGATGGGTTATATATGACCTAAAACTATTCTCTGTTATATTTTCAACGGTCTACTGGTTAAATTTTATTAAGGTTTTTCTCTGACTCAATATACCGAGTATCACTATGCTTTAAGTACCACTTTTGAGGGTGTATAACGGCACAGGTCAAGCATCAATTCAACAATAGCCACTTGTTTTTTGCTGCTCTTTGTGTGATTTTGTTCCAAGAAATTTACCGCTTTTATGCATCTAATGTTAGTTTTTACACTAAACGTCATAAATTAGTAAAATACAAGAATATATTAAAAATAGTGTTGAATTTACATTATTCACTGTTTTTAGTGCTTGTAATTTTTGTATTACCCAAATCTTTGAAACGAAAGCAAAATATGTCCTAAGAGAAATTCTAAACTGGGCTGGTTTAGAATTTCTCTTATGACATATTTTGTTTATACGCATTATTTATTTTGTGTATACAGAAACTACAACTTGCATATTTACTACAACACATCTCTATCACCTCATCTACACTTATACATCGTTCCACACTTATTCAGCGATAAAAGGTCATACTTGAACTTTTTCAAGTTCGTTCAACGCAGTAAAAAAAGTATTGAGGCATCTTTGATCAAGCAAATGGTCAAAACAAAAATGTCAGAACTAACGTTCAATAAAATTATTGGGGTTTACAAAAAGGCTTCAGGAAAGCAATACACGAATAAACACACATAAAGAGAAGAGTTAATCGAGCTTATCAGGAAAAATCTTGGTGTTACATATCTTTATAGACCTTAAAAGGGCTTATAATCATGTGCAGAGGAACGTATTGTAGTTGACTCTGATTTGGTATCGGGTTGATGGGCACCTATTGCAGCTCTTAAAATCTCTTTACAAGGATTAATCTATGTCAGATACCTGTATCAGATTAAACGGGGCATCAACAGACTGATTTAAGATTTTAAAAGATGTGATATAACTTTTCTGTCCTGTAATATAACTCTAACTTTAATATAGAGAGCTATCTGTTGAGTTTAAAATATAAAAAGTGTAGATTAAATATGGGTTCATTATAATTATGTGTTACACGCCGGCATCTAAATATTACACCATCAACGAGACAGTTAAAAGACTCAAAAGGATTAAATAAAATGTGCAAAAAAGTATTAATAAAAATAAATTGAATAAAACAAAATTAATAGTGATTGAAAAAACAAAACATTATTTAAGCCTATTCTTCTGGAATACTGGTGTGGCAACAGTGGCAGTAGTTGCAAGACGTGATGAATACAAGATGAGCGTATTTAGGAACTATGAAATCTAGAAATAGTTTGTGATAGCGATATTAAGAGAAGAGTGAGTGAGTGAGTGACTGCGGGTAAAGAAGTGACTGGTACTCTGTAGACCTTGACAAGTTATCAGTCATTCTTATAAAAGGCTGCTCTCTCTGTTTAAAATGTGGATGCCAAGTACATTTATACAAAAATAACAAAAGTTATGAATACAGTGAAAATGCATTCCCTACTGAGTATCTGTACAGTGATTCTGATTGGTTGAACAATTGCTTCGTTTATGTAAGATGAATAATGATGAATTGATATAATGATAAAAATAAAGAAAGGATGCTCCAATGCAAATTTGACTCTCTTTTCTGACTTTTAGATATCATGTGCGTATTTAAGAAATAACTTTTCACTCGCTTTAAGGGATGAAGATAAACAACTTAAGTAGAGCTACATTACTGAGAGATATTTATTGCTGGGCATGGGCTTCTTCCATGAAAAGAAACGATTTTCCATCATCTCCAAGTTTGACTGGCGTATTTGAGATCGAAGTAGATGTTCGTAGAATAACGCTACTGCCCATTATTCTATTACATCCATCAGCTAGTTGCAGTGCCTACGCTATGAGATACAGTGACGGTATTATAGAGCTGGCTACATACAGGACTTTTCCTTAACGACTTCCAATGATTACATCTTTGATATTATTATATATTTAACGCGGTTTGATATACTTGTACGTAACAAACTCACACGCTTGGCGTGTTATAACACTTGTAATTTATTAACTTCTAGCCTACGCTTCAATTTCGTAAGCCTCACATATACCTTCCCCGTTTCGCACCCTTGGACCGCAACTCATGTATATTTACTTACATAAATCTTCGTAAAATATTATTTAGTCAAGATGAAACAGCGTCTGCGATGAACGGCCGCATTTAGGAAATTTATTGGTGTGTTGATTTTGATCACATAAGGAAATAAGTATTGTATTTATAAGTCGTATATATTTTATTTATAATTTGGCGGATAGTGGTGTTCCCTTACTTTAACTGTTATCATGATATATGCAACGTATATAAAGAGAGTCATCATTTTGAATGCTTTCCTTTTGTTTAAGTAACTTTTAAATCCACTTGTAATTAATTTAAATCGATCACTAATTTACAATTGATTAAACCAAAAGTAAAACGAAAATAAACGTATTTTTTAGTCTACTAACTAATACTGACTGCTTTTTGCAAAAAAAAAACAAAAAAAAAATATAATACTCTTGATTAAATTGACGGTGAACTCTATCATGACAAGCAACAGATGGCGTTATTTCTTTTTTTAGGGTCATGCTTCTTTTTATTAATGGATGACATCTAGACCTTAATATATATATAACTACCTTCATCACCATTAAATCTCTCACTGTGGGGCACAACTCTCCTTCCAGAATGAGAGGGATATTAGGTTGTAGTCCACCACGCCGCCGCGCCGGCTTAATGCAGGTTGGCAGGCCTCACTCGCGGTCGAGAACGTCTCCCAAGAATGCAGATTTCTTCACGGTGTCTTACTTCGTCGTTTGAAATGACTAATAATTAATTATTAAATATATATAAATGATAGATAACTATTTTAAATACAAATTGTTTCTGTCGTTTTGATGAGACTGAATCACAACATCTAATTGCGCATTTAATAAAATATGTTTACAGTGCCTAGTATAGGAACAAGTTAGTTATTCAGTGTATACTATATAACCCCCGGAGACTATTCGACGTTTTTGATGATTATACTAATCATAGATGATCCGCTTCAGTTACATTAAATCCTTAGTTCCCAAAGTGGTCCAGTTGGACCCCCAGGTGTCTACGGGAGACTCGACGTGGGTCTACGTCGGCGTACGCAAATTTCCATAGTTAGATCTAATCTTCACATTTTTTGTTGAGTTTCGGGAACATGGTAGAAATGTTCAGCGGGTCCACCGGAACCAGTTAAATTTTGAAAGTGGTCTATGAGAAACAAAAGTCTGGGAACCTCTGTTTTAAATTTATCCATGCAAAAGGTTGCGTTGTTTGGTGAAAGAATGTGTTAGGGCTAAAAAGTAATATTAGTTTGTTATACTGCTGTACCAGAATGTATTATTAATTTTAAAAACATACATCCTAACTTCATCAAATATTGCACACACATTGTAAGGGGTACAGAAAAGGATATAGAGTACCTTTTATCCCGGAAAAGTCTTCCTATTTTAACCGAAAAAATCCCAAGAGAAAAAATAGTTTACAAAGTTATCAAATAGTTATATTTTCAACGGCCTCTGATATGTATTTAAGGACATCAATGCGAGCGAAGCCGCGGTTAAAAACTAGTAAAGAATAAGAATCTCTTGTCATCTAACGTCGTCCCCATAAGACTCCACAATTACTTCTAATGATCAGTGTTGTTGAAAGACTAAACGGAACCCACTGCTTTACGTGCCTTTCGAGACACTGAGAAATAGTAATGTAACAATATAATAAATACAATATAATAAACTTCTCTGATCGACTAATTAAGGTCTTCTGAAACCAAATCCGTCTATGTTTGTTTGTTTATTTGTTCGAGCTTCACGCAAAAATCAGAGGGTAGATTATGGTTGAACTATTACAGTCTTAAAAGTACTATTTCGACTTAAATTTTGCGGCATGTTCCATTAAAATCGGTCCAGCTTGATCCCTGTTTTAGTAGCCGCCGTTAAGGTACGAGAGGTCAAGTAAAAGTGGTCCTAAGGCTTTTTTTATAAATCTGTTTGTGTAGAGGTTTCTCAAGTAGCGGAAAACCAACTTTCACGCGGGCGGAGTCGCGGGCAAAATCTAGTTTTATATAAATCTATTATTGTTTCGGGATTTCTCATTTAGCTGAAAAACGACATTCACGTGGGCGGAGCCGCAGGCAAAAGCTAATAATTCTTAAAATAGACTTAGTGAATACAACAACCTAACAACATCTCTTAACGAGATACGTGTAATCTCTATATTAAATCTTTCGTCTTAGTGAAAATACAGTGTACACAGTGTAATCGAAAATATATTTTAGTTAAATTTTAACTATATCTTACAAGTGAAGCAAAATAGTAATGATGATTATTTATTCACTATTAGATACTTCGACAGTAACTAAAACTCTTTATTTTATTTTAGAGGAGGCAAATAGGCAAGCGGGTAACTTGATGGTAAGTGATCACCACTGCTCCGACCCGCAACACCAGAGGGATCGCAGTTAATCTTCTAACCATTATGTTATCTTCATGTGTAATCTTCTACTACAAGAGTAAATTAATTAAAGCCGCCTCTGACGAGGCGTAACACCTATTCAATAGACTCCCGAACGGACATATTTCGATGGATATACTCCAGATTACGTCACCATTGTCTGTCTTTCTGCTTGAACGCATCAGCGAATATATAGCGTTACTTCCGATATTTACATACCTGTAATAATTTTAAATAAAACAGTGGATTTTTAATAGTGGCAGTAACAGCGTGTATGTTATAAAAATACAGAAAATCAATACCTTAGCGTAAATCGAGTAAAAAAAATGAACGCATATTTGCACATTCATGGACGATTCGGACGACTTTTAAATGTCGTGACGCATATTTTTGACATTCACAGTCGGCCGTGGATGACGTCCATTTGGATTGAATTACGGATTTTAATCCATTTAGAAATCGGGAGGTAAACGACATCCATTCGAATGACGTACGTTTTTAACATTCATGTATTAAATATAAAAAACAATATATATATATTTTTTTATATTTTTTTATATTTAATACATGTACAACTAACACAGGTTGTGTTTCTTTTTTATGTTCTCAGGTTTTTAACATTCATGAATAGATTTTGGAAGACGATCACTCCATTTGGATTGATGGACGTATCGTCAGTGGTCCTTTTTAGTTCTATGGCGATCAGCTAGAATTGAAAAAAAGTAAAGATTTTGACTGATTTAATAGTAACTTATCAATATCGCCCGTAGGATCTTCCATTACTACGAGGACTGGCTGAAATATATACCAGGATAATACACAGGAACATTAGTCTGTAATCCAACCACCATCTAGTGTGATCTCCAAGACACCTGCCGAGTTTAGATATTACAGAGAATTAAACTCTATGTCCAACTATGGATTTTCCACGGACTAATAATGCGTGATAATATCTGTCTAATGAAATATATTCGTTATAAGCTAACGATATTAATCACAAAGCTTTAAAAAGCTATATTTCAGTAAAAAACTTAGTTTAACATCCTCAAGAGCGGGGATTGTAATGATGTTTAGTTACTTTAACTCCAGCATTAACTCAACATGTTCATAACTTTGAAATAAGTCAAGAAAATCATATTTTGGTATTTTTAAATTTGACCAAACTCTGATTATTAAACCACTGTTACTCCATACCTTCTCGTGCATGCGGCAAAAACTGGCTAATTGGTATGTACTCATAAACACTGACTGTCTTCTGTCCATATTGTTGTTTAATTTCACAAACTTATTAACTGTAGAAAAATGTTCTAAAAGTAATTACAGGTAACATTATAATCATTCTCGTACGTACATACATATGCTGTTATTATACCATTATCCCATACGGGTAGGCTGAGATGACAGTTCGCCACATATCACGATTCTGACACACTTCTCTCGCCTTAACCACATCCAAACATCTTTTTATACATTTCCATCGATTGAAGGTGCTACGAATTTTAACCTTTTTGAAACAAGTATTTAATTTGATCAAGTTAAGTTTTCCTGGGCGCGTTCTTGCGACACTTCCACTCACATTTGCCTGGTATATTCTCGTACATTCTGCATTTTTATAAATCTCCAGAGATTTATTTTTTCTTGCCAGCAAGAAAATAAAATGTAGCAATGGGCCGAGTCTTATCGTTATTGAATGTCTCTTGAGATAACTGGCAACTCGGCCAGACCACAGCTTAATCAGCTCGATACTAATATTGAAGTACTAAAAGTTATTCGACGACCTGTTAACCATTTTGAAATCCACAGATCCAACGATAAGATCAGTAGTTTCACATTTATTATATTTAAGTTAAAAAAAATTATACATAATATCGGTATAAAACTGATAAATTTAATTTTAAAAATATTCGAAATATTGATATTTTTGATGTCAAATTTGTAGATTTGAGACCTTAAAGTAACTATTAAAGATAAGTTCTCTGAATCTGATCTGAATTCTATTGTATTTTGTCCAGTATAACTCAGTCTCAGTAATACTAAACAAATACTACAAAAGTTATATTCCAGTATAACTCAGTCTCAGTAATACTAAACAAATACTACTAATAACTACAAAAGTTCTTAATAATCGAATGATAATGACCTCAAATCTTAAATGATAAATATCAATTGGATAGTCAATCAAATATAGTGGAGGCCATTTTAATAGACCACATTTAACATTTCATCAAATAACCTTGCAACGGCCGTCACAAAATATTATTTTTTCAAAGTTAGAACGGCACAATTGGACAACTTTTTTCAATAACTAAATATATAATCATTTTAATAATTACAAAAAAAAATTACCATTTATTTTGACTAATAAACTTTTCAAAACTTATAGACTGACTGATGTCAAATGTGGCCTATTAAAATGGCCCCAATATAGGTATATTTATTCAGTCTATTGATACCCAAAGTGGTCTATATCGACCCCCAGGGGTCGACGATGACGTGCAAGGTTCCACGCCAATTGTCAAAAACACTTTTGAAGTTAATAAATTTATAAAAATTTGATATTAACTACGCTTTGGGTATCTGCCCAAAAGTAAAAAACATTACAAATTGTCTATAAGACAAAGAAGTTTGAGGACCTCTGATTTAGACAAACTCGTATTTACCTAAAAGAGACAAAATAAGATATATCCTGATGTAAGTTGATTTCTATTATTAGGTACAATATGACTCACAGTAGATGCTACTATTTCCAATGAAAGTAAAGACACCGTTTGTACTAAATACAAGGTGGGCCATGAATTTGTAAATATTTAAAAATAAGATAAAAATAAAACTATGCCACATATTTAAGAAACGATTTATTTATAACATAAACAATAGACGGGAATTTACTTTGCAAAAATAATGTCGTCTAAATGACCACCATTGCGATTTCGACATTCTTCTAAACGCGCACAGAAATTTGCAGACTTTTTGGCAAAGGGACCGTGGGATTGCAGACATCTCTTCTTTAATTTTTGCTTTTAATTGAAGTAGCGTTTTTGGTTTGTGTGTGTACACGCGATTCTTCAAATATACCAATAAAAAGAAATCTGCTGGTGTTAAGTCTGGGCTCCTAGGCGGCCACGGAATGTCGCTTCTCTTAGAAATTAGTTTTTCCGGGAACATTTTTCTAACTAGCGGCAGGGACTCATTAGAGGTATGGCAGGTGGCTCCATCTATCTCTAGCCACGTATTCCTATTGTAGTGCGCAAATTTCTGTAGTTGTGGTGCGAGAAACTCCCGTAACATTCTCACATACTCAGTAGAGTTAACAGTGA
>WUAW01008044.1:1403-15111 GCA_017165845.1 Thaumetopoea pityocampa | reverse complement strand
GAGTACATCATCCATCTTCGCTGTATCACAGAGTTATTGCAGAGTTATTCACAGAGTTAATAAAACACGGATCCATATACAATTGTATCATTTAAATTAATGAATTGTGCAATGTCTTTATGTTATCAAAAATTATATTGAGTTAACCTCAATCGGTCAAGTCATACAAAAGTTATACAATCTTTATCAGATGTACCAACGATTATATATAATTAATAGCTATTGTCCGCGAACCACCTGCGTAGTATTTCTTTTCACCTACTTGAAAACCTTCCCGGGCGTGCGCCATAATTCATCGCAATTCTAATATCTACGTATACCAATTTTCATGACTATCGGTTGAATGG
The DNA here is from genome assembly GCA_017165845.1 of Thaumetopoea pityocampa. Lineage (NCBI taxonomy): Eukaryota > Metazoa > Arthropoda > Insecta > Lepidoptera > Notodontidae > Thaumetopoea > Thaumetopoea pityocampa. The sequence goes on along the minus strand of WUAW01008044.1, from coordinate 14,764 downwards.
TATAGAAGTTGATGCACTGCAGGGCCATCTAGTGTCAAGTTAAAGTAAAGTGAATAACACAAAAATCTTCTCCATAAAAAATACTTATATATGTTAAGTTTCACGGTGATCGGTTAGTATTTGAATTTATCAATCTCATACCAGCATCCATTTTATATATAACTAGGTTATACCGCTGCTCCGCCCGCGTGAATGTCGGTTTTCGCATTAATTGGAAATACCCGAAATAATTATAGGTTTACTAAGTACGTTATTTTTAAATAAGCTCTTTTACATAACGGCGGCTACTAAACGCTGATCAGGCAGTATCTTCAGTTTGACTGAACTAATTTTGAAGAAACATTGGAATAGTACTTTTAAGACTGTAATGTATGACCAAAATCTACACTCTACTTTTTGCGTGAAGCTCTAACCAAAAAAAAAACAGACGCGAAAAAAACAAAAGATAGTTTCGGATTCAGAAACCCTTAATTAGTCAATGTAAGTTAATTTTTTTGAAATATCTTTAATGTACAGATAGTGATGTTTTACAATTTAATAATACAATACAAAGATGATGACACAAGACACAAAGTTCACATCCTACAATAAATACCCTACAATGTTTAACCTGTTTATTATTTGATATTCAGAATGCGTTTACCGTAGGTTTTCCGAAGGTGTTTACTGGATTAGAATGCATTATTACAGTATTGAAAATACATTTATTGTGCGGCCCCAAAATAATAATAGGGTAACTCTCTCCCTATTGGGCCTACGAGAATCGGTTGAGGGGTAATAGCATCACGATAATAACCAGCATCATTTACTCGCCGAGCTCTGTTCATCCCTTTTGCGCGTTCAATTTGTTTTCCTATCAGTCTTAATCCATACGGTAGATAAATTAATGAGTCTGTATTAACCTTTTAAACTACCGATATATTTTTAGATATCAAACCAATAGGTTTGATATTTAAATACTGAAAATTCAACGTTTAATGTTTCTGTAGTATATTACAGAAACATTAAACGTTGACTTTTTTAAAATCTGATGATCATGTTTTGCCTCTCTATTAAAATAACGCTGTTGCTGAGGGTTTCAACGCGTCTATCCAGGCCACTGCTGAGTTTTTAGGCAGTAGGCATTTCACTCGACCCATAAACCGGCTCTATTAGATTTCATCCAGAAAAGATGGGTGCAGCATATAGTTGAAATTAATTTTCTAATAAAGCTACCGTTTCCTAGGAGTGCGGTGCTGTCACATGGTGCTCATGATGGACCATCGAATGACGTCCCTAAAACTTTGTCTATGGAAAAAATATGGCGTAGTTTACTTATGCGCCGTGTTTGACGTCATAACGTCACAACGATCTAATTGGTGGGTTTGTTCCAATAATTGGGTGACTTCATAAATTTTAGAAGAGCCCATGTTCGAATTTGGTATGAAGACCTATTTAAGATGCTCAGCGAATGTGTCAGCTTTATTCGCATCACTAGAAGCCCATTCTGAGTTATCCTTACGAATAGGAGGTTGATTAGAAACATATATTTTGGTTATCATAACTTGAAGCAGTGTTTTAATCTTGTTTGTAAATAGTTCAGAAGATTTTTATCAGTGGGATAACCTGTTCTTTGCCACTTTTTTCGAACTCTTAGTTTTTCAGCTAATACTTCTCGAACAAATTTAGGACAATCTTGTTTATAGTGCGTATCTGTGGTAGCTGGAGTAGCAAGCCCAGCTGATTGTTGAATACACCTATTGAATTCTTCAACTGCTTCTGTTATATCATTGTCCGTCTTTAGAGGAATTTTTATGTCCAAACTTTCCACCAGTAGCTGTCTGAAGATCTCCCAGTCAGTTTTATTAGTGTGTAACCTGCATGGCTTAGGTATTTTCCTTTTTAATATTATTTATACTGGGGAATGATCGGAGGATAGTTCGGTTTTGCTTGTCAGAAAATTATTAGCAATTCTTTTAGTGATGCAAAAGTCAAGCACATCGGATTCATTTTACTCCTGGCTATAGGCCAGTAGGTGGGTTCTCCAGAGAAAACAACATTAAGTTTTAATTTCTCTATGGTCATTAGTAGCTGTCTACCTTTCGTATTTTTCGTATTTCGTACACGAGAGCCCCAGTAATGATGCTTGGCATTGTAATCTCCTCCAGCTTTGAATCTGTGACCTAGTGTGGAGAGGTACTTTTCATGGTCTTTTAACTTAAGTTTATGTTTAGGTGGACTATAAACAGCAGATATTATGAGTGGTCCTGTCTAATCTTCAATGATAACATTCGTAGCCTGAATTTCCTCTGTACAAAACCCAACTAAACTTAAGATATATTATTTCCTAGTACTGAATTAATGCTTTGTCAACATAGGTATGTGAAAGCCCATTATGATCGCAGTGTCTGAGAATTTATCTCTGTAGCATCATCCACGTCTAAGTCTTACTGATATTACAGGATTCGTGGATGGATGAATGAATGAATGTCACTTCATCTGTTCTATAAACTTAATACTCCTTTATCGGCCGTCGTGAATAAAATAACGTTAGGTGAACGAAATTTATAAGTGAGTTTTTATTTAATAAGTTTAAAAGAACGTATTGTTCACCCGGGCAATGAAGTGCATTTCACTGTCGTATTCTTGACTTTTTATGATTGAATTACCAACCTCAAAAGTGCGTTAAGAAGTTTCAACTCAAAAATTAATAATTAGCTTGCTATTACAAAGACGGCAAATTCGTAACTTTGTGACAAAATATTATCTAAGGACACAGATCATTATATTCTAATTACTTAAGAGTATTTTGATATCAGTAGCTTAAGTCATCAGTTACTTGTACAAAATCGGCTTCATTAATGATTTCTGTTTAATATTACTGTTATACAGCCTTAAAATTGTAATGGTAACTTCTTATGACTTTGAAACTAACATTTTTTTAAATGACTTATTGGTTCAGTGGTAATAATCCTTCTTTCTGTGCCAAATGGGCCTGGGTTCGAATCTCGGTAAGGGTAGACTTTTTATGATGAGCTCGAATTTTTGTACCCGAGTCATGAATGTTTAACTATATACATAAGTAAGCGTTGTCTAGTACCTATAACACACGCAACCCTAATTAGAGGTCAAATTAATGTATGTGAAAAAAAGTATCCAAAAAATATCGTCCATTACTTTGGAACATTTAGTTTTGTTTTTATTCAATTCTAATTACGAAACTACAAAATAAAATTAATATAATTATATTTATTAATGAATATAATTATAATTGTCTGTTTTTAACACACAAATGTAACTAGAAAAACAATAGTCAGCACGTATGACCCATTTTGACCACAATAATGTTGAATCTTTCAATATATAATAATTCATATTATGAAACCAAATCCGTCGATGTTTGTTTATTTGTTCGAACTTCACGCAAAAATCAACGGGTAGATTTTGGTCAAGCTATTATAGTCTACTATTCCGTTACTNTTGTTTTTAACACACACAAATGTAACTAGAAAAACAATAGTCAGCACGTATGACCCATTTTGACCACAATAATGTTGAATCTTTCAATATATAATAATTCATATTATGAAACCAAATCCGTCGATGTTTGTTTAATTGTTCGAACTTCACGCAAAAATCAACGGGTAGATTTTGGTCAAGCTATTATAGTCTACTATTCCGTTACTATTCCGACTTAAATACCGCGGCATGTTTCATCAAAATCGGTCCAGTCGAATTGAAGATACACCTTGGTCCATGTTTTAGTAGCCAGCGTTAGGGCACGAGAGCTCAAGTAAAAGTGACTTTTTATATAAATCTATGATTGTTTCGGGATTGCCTACGCAGCGGAAAACTGACATTCACGCGAGTGAAGTCGCAGAAAAAACCTAATACATAATAAAACGCAAAATAAAGCAAACATAGTAATGCCACAATCTGAACTCAAAGATCATTAGCATAAAATTAAGTCTAAGCGCCTCGCTAGATGTCTATTTGACGCCAAACAATTATAAATTCCATCCACGTCAATTTTCTTTGTTAAAAACAGTAATGAAATAGAGGGATTGCCGCTTAGAAACTTTTTGGTAAATACCTAAATGACTCAAGTCAGTCAGATAAAATTTCAACGCGAACCCGAAGTGAATACGTGCTGTATGTAATATTCGTTAAGTATTCATTCGAGTTTCGCGTGAAAATCTATCTTAACTGAACTGGTTTGCAAATTTTTCTCTACGGTTAGTTTTAATTTCATTTCTAGAAGTTTCGTTTCGGCTAGATTATGTTTGGTCCCCTATCAGTTTTCGATTTTGGTTCGTGTTTGATCATCGTACCATTTTGATTCATTTTGCCTTTATTAAACTGAAACAACATTTCTTAATCATGTTTGATTTCAGTTTTATTATTTTATTAGTGCTATGTTATAACCTCTAGTTCCATTTCCGTGTAGTGTACTAATGATATTCAGTTTATACAAAAGCGAAATTGCCCAGCGAATTCCTCTTCTGTAAAATTGTAAAAGCACTTGATAGTAACGAGACTCTTCTCCCTCGTTTCAGATACCATAACAATCCTAAGAAACTCTGTTACTGTGACATAGAATATAGTGTAATCGCTAATGTGATGGAGTATGAATGTGGTCTATTTTCCCGGAGGATAGACGCAAAACATTTACAGTAAAGGTAATTTTGTTACCTGTTCATAGATGAATTATTAAAACAATTGTTTTAGAATTTCACATAGAATTATGATTCTAAGACTTGCCACAATATGAACTTTGAGAAATTATTAACATTATCACTATGATAAAATAACGTGAGCGAAATAACTGCATATTATATTAAATTTACTAATAACAATGAATTTTTTAATAATTCAGAATCTCACATTAACATTAATAAATTAGAACGTATCGTTAAATCATAAAATAGAACACTTGATTTATCAACGTCTTATAAATAGCTTGTTTTCGTCCAAAATACTCGAAAATAAGTATTTCGTTTACGTCTTGCCGCCCGTTCGCTAACTGATTCCACAATATTCAGGCCAAGAAAAACAGCTATAATTTATACGAAAGGGTGAGATGTATATATCGATTTCAGTGTACTAGAAAGAGACAGAAAACCACCAAAGGGATTTTGTTTACTTAGCATAGTATAAAACGTGCCTGTATGTGACTACAGTTTTAGATTAAACGAATTTATTTTGTTAGCAAACAGGATAAATAGTTAATTAATAATATGTGTTCACAGGTGGAGAGTTGCAGTGGCAGACTGAATAATATGTAATAACGTCACAGTCGGGTGACCCGTAAATACCATTTACTTTGTGTGAGTGCCGGCGCAAGTCGAAAAACCAAAAATGGGTAAAAAGAACTCGAAACTCAAGCAGGATACGATCGACCGGCTGACGAGCGCCACCTATTGTGAGTACAACCTGCACATATTCACAGTTCTTAAAACATACAGTAGTACCATACAGAGTAATGAAACATTATTATATAATAGAATTAGTATTTTTTTTTTAATTTATTAGGTATAACTAACAGCTACATTTACAAATTATGTACAGTGACATATTCATACCATGTGTTGCTACAAATGCAGCCAACCCCGTTATACACGAATAAGTTAAAACATTTTGGCGCTATTTAAAACGTATTAGGAACTAAGTACAAAATAAAAGCGACAATTTGTAATTTAGGGCTTATGATTAACATATAAAACTCCAATCGTGAGAGTTTAAAATAATTATTACATTATGTACTAGCATCGTGTCAAAATGTAGACAACTGAAACAAAATGATATTGAGTATTGAAATAACCATGCAACAATTAATTCACTTATGGCTTATTATATAAAACTACTAGTTTTTGCACTCGGCTCTGCCCGCGTGAATGCCAGTTTTCCACTACATGTGAAATCCCGAAACAATCTTAGATTTATATAAAAAAAAGCCTAAGAGCAACTTTTACTTGAGCTCTCGTACCTTAACGACGACTACTACAACAGGGACCAATCTGTATCTTCAATTCCACTGGACTGATTTTGATGAAATATACCATAGAATTTCAGTGGGAATAGTACCTTTAAGACGTAATAGTTTGACCAAAATCTACCAGCTGGTTTTTGCGTGAAGCTTGAACAAACAAACAAAGAAACAAACAAACGTCGACAGATTTGGTTTCAGAAGTCCTTAAATTAGTTGATAGTTTTTTTTAATATCTTCTATTTATAAAATTTGACATTAATAATTTTATAATAATATATTGTAGATTTCACAAAATGAATTTTATGTTTTTATACTTATAAAAAAGAACACAAAACAAAAGGAAAAGCTATAATATTGTCATTTATCTTTGCGAAGGAGCAACAGTTTTTCCTTAACAAAAGATGTCACAAGTAGGAATCGATTTATCACTTGAAAACGGAGCAAGGCGTTCACATCAAGTCGCTATTCGAAATGAAACAATCAAGTCCGATTTGATTGCATGTTGCCTTAGACTATTCTATATAAGTTATATAGATCGGCTTTACCTGGAATCACATAACACATGCACACAAAATTTAAACTAGTTTTGATGTACAGAGAAAACTTGATTAAAATCTATCAACTATCACATTTAATCTATACATATAATACAAATGTTAAAGCCTTAATTATTTTATTTTTTTAGGATTTTTCGTCAGTCCTTGATCGCTAAACATGCAACGAGACGTATTTTTATAATGATTACACTAATATGTTTTTTATAGTATAGAAAGAAACCAAAACTTTGATTTATCGCAATCGATTGAGAGAGAATACGTTACGATGATGCCAATGAAAGAGTGTTTCTGTAGAACTGACAGAACAGAAAACATTTCTATATAATTTCTTAGATTTTCTCTATTTTCCTTCTTAGATTATTTCTTCTCACTACCAAGGGTGTTGCACATGTTGTATATTTCATTCTACATGTATATGCATTATTTTTGAGCAGATGCCCTGGTTTATTTTGTAGGTACATAAGAACCACCAAAGCGCATTGCTGGAATCTACATATATGTCTTATTAATACAGTTTTTATTATATAAACGGCAGCATATAGTAAAATTAGATTTGACGATCGTTTGGATCGTCGGCAGTGACTCTGCTTTCTTTGCCAATTAGTCCCGGGTTAGAATTCTGGTAAGGCCAAACTCTGTCTGATGAGCATCCATTTTCGTACCCGAGTCAGGGATGTTTATCTATATATTTATCTATATAAGTTTATATCATTGTCTTGCACCAAAGACATGCAATCTTAATTTGACGCTAGATTAATATGTGTGAAAAAAATGTGTCCACAATGTTATATTAATATTTAGTTTTTATGATTATATATGAGTTTATGATATTAGAAAAAGATGTTAAACAAGTGAATATTGCAATAATTACTTGTCAATATTAGTATACAGCATTTGCGTTAATATGAATCCTTCACATTTCATGAGGGGCTTTCAATTATACACGTAGAATTGTATTATTTCATACGATATTATGGCACTCCAATTGTGATTGAACTCAATTTTAATATTTGCATTTAACTAGACGCAGCTTCGTATTCGTACCAAATTACCAATTAATACCAATTTGATTCATATCAAATTTCGAAAGAAAGCAGGTCATGTTTTATACAAGTAAACCTACATCAAAGAAGTCAAGTCATATCAAACGCCTACATCAAAGATATTTTACTTGTTTAGGGTAAATGTCACATCAAAATGCGTCATTCAGCTTAAAATTAAATACACGGAAATACCTTTGTTTTAAACAACGCTTAATTATGTTAATAGAAGTAGGTACCATAAGATTAAAATCGCAATGACATTTAAATAATTAGGTCCTAACAATCTAAGCGGTAAATTTAGTTATTCACTCTGTTACAACTATTTAACTTTAACTCTTTAATAAATAGTATTATATTAGAAAATACTATAGTAAAGTTCTTAATTGTCCAATTTTAAAAAATAAAGATATTTAGAAACGAACTACTTAGATCGACTAATTAAGGACTTCTGAAACCAAATCCGTAGATGTTTGTTTGTTTGTTTGTTAGGGCTTTACGCAAAAATCATCAGGTAGATTTTGGTAAACTGTTAGTCTTAAAAGTACTCTTTCGATTTAAATAAAGCCGCATGTTTCATCAAAATCGGTTCAATAGAATTAAAGATATAGCTTGATCCCTCTTTTAGTAGCCGCCGTTAAGGTACGAGAGCGCAAGTAAAAGTGGTTCTTAGGCTTTTTTTTATATAAACCTAAGATTGTGTCGGGATCCCCCATGTAAAGGAAAACTGACATTCACGCGGGCAGAGCCCAGAGCAAAAACTAGTAATAATTTAATAATTACCACTCACTGCAAACCGGAAAAACTACATAATATTTGAGAGATTTTCTCGATGGCGTGTAAAATCTACCAACCCGCATTAAGCCAGCGTGTTAGACTATAACCTAACTACTCTCATTCTAAGACCTTAGTTCCCAAAGTGGTCCAGGGGGACCCCCAGAGGTTCACGGGAGACTCGACGGGGGTCTACGTTGGCGTATGCAAATTTCCATAGATCTAATCTTCACATTTTTTGTCGAGTTTTGGGAATATGGTAGAAATGTAGCTCCAGGTGGTTCACCGGAATCAGCCCAATTTTGAAAGTAGTCTATGAGAAAAAAAATGTGTGGGAACCTCTATTCTAAGAGGAGACCAGTGCCCTGCAGTGGAGCAACAGATGGATGATGATGATGATTAAAATTCTTGAAAACTAAAATCGTGTTGTTTTTTAAACTCCTTAAGCCTCCAAATCATCGGTAAGACTCCGCTTTATAACCTTAATGAAGCCAAACATAAACCAACCCATCATCCCCAGTCTATATCGTCCCCACCACAGGGGCACGGACCTGTCCTGATCAGGAGGGGGATTATAATAGTTTCCTCACGAAGTTTTCCTTCTCCGTTAAGTACATTAGTGTTTACAATGTAGACGGTAAATGAATTACAAATAATAAGTCATCGGTACGGGAACGGGATTCAAACCTCCGACCCTTCAATGGTAAGCCGTGTCTAAAACCACTACACCTCCAATGCACTAAATCCAACCCAAATAAATCACAAATCGTGTACCCACAGCAATATAATTGATTTGCGACGCTCATTACCTAATCAATTGTATTATAATACCTGCCCACCGAATATTAAATGATATCTCATTATACCATTATTAGCCTGAAAACAGCCATTATGCATGCATAAGGTCTAATATAGAATCATTAAACAAATCAGTTAAGAGTCAATAGGACGTTAGCACACTTTAAAACGAACATATAGAATTAACACATGAGTATGTATGGGTATATATACATATACAACGCTAGCTGTATCCCGCGGCTTCACTCGCGTGTTTAGTTTTTTAAAGCCGTAGTATCTCTTAGTAAAGGACGTTTGTGGTGTTCCATTTTGGGGCTAAAATTACTAAGCTAATTCACCCCCTTAGAGGTGAAATTTTGAAAAACGCTGATTTACGTATAAATTTATTTCTGACCAGAAACAGGCATATAAAATTTCGTGCTTCTACTCAAAAATGATAAAATTCTCATATAAACTAAGCTAAGGGGGTGAATAAGGGGTTGCACCCCTAATTCACCCCCTTAGCGGTGAAATTTTAAAAAACGCTGGTACATTTATTTCTAACCAGAAGTAGGTATGTTAAATTTTGTTCTTCTTACTTTGAAAATGACGGATTACCATACAACCGTTCATCCCTTATTTTACCGTCTTAGGGGTAAAATTTCCAAAAATCCTTTCTTAGTCGATGCTTACAACATAAAAGGTATCAACTGGCAAAATTTGAAGTTTGTAGTCCCAGCGGTTTAGGCTCTGCGTTGATGAATCAGTCAGTCAGGACAAGCAATTATATATGTATAGAAGATTGTTGCCGTCATGTTTGGGATAATGCTTTCAAGTCTCATTTTTTATCATCTTTTGAACGGGTATTCAAAACACTCTCTTTTCTTCTTAACAACGGTGGAAATGCCTGCCACACATCTCTGAGAAGTTATGTAGTACTCGCACCCATTAAAATCTCCCGGGTGATCATCTCTAACCCATTTTGCTGAAGACATGTTATCACGCTAGAGTTCTGCCATGGCTTCAGCGAGTTTTGAAGCTGACCTATAACGTTGGTGAGTTCCAAGGGTTCCAAAGAAAAAGATAGGGAGAGTCTAAATTTAGTTTATAGCAGAATTACCACTATTATGTCTATCCCCATATTGTCTTTGGGTCTGCGACTGATCGATCGACAAGATGCCCTACCGTACCTACGTAGCCCGCAAGTCAGACCTTACAGTGGTTGAAATTCCATGTTTTCGTGCACTCTTTGACGCTCTCTTCATCTTTGATAGGAAGAAGCATTCACACTGCCTCTTAAGCCTTTAAGCAAACTTATTCTGAAAGCCAATATCAATACCATTTTAATTATTTTGCAATTCTGTTCCAATAAAAATACTACAGTATTTCTAATAAATAATAATTCATATTAAACTACAATAGTAGGGCTAAGAGATCAAGCGCTTACCTTGCATTATTGAGATGATCTATTACATCTGAAAAATGTTCAGTTTTCTTAATGCTACCAAAGTTAATTTCCAATTTATCATATATCATAGTTTGTACCGTTGATAGTTATAATTCAAAGAGGGCCAACTTGATTAGACCTAATGTCTAGTGTTACCGACGAAACCCTGTGTAATTTACTACTTGCATACTTCTTGAAATTTTAAATAAATAACGTTATGGAATGGCCATTGAAAAATGATGCAGTTGCTGATTATGTTGCGCAGTCTATTCTACATATTTTTTACGTATCGTCCCCAGTACATATTTGTCCCCACTACGGACCTCCCCTGATCAGGAAGGGGATTAGAACTTAGTTTACCGCGTTGGTCTAGTGCAATAAATATTATTATTATCTATATTAAACTTATTTTTTATGGCTTGCCACGATCGACTAGGCTAATAATAACCGCGATCGACCGGTTGGCCACTCCTGTTATAATTCATATAATAATCTGTTATCACTAGATGTCATTTACGGTTTTTGAAAGTATATTTAGAGCTACACTGCCGTCATACGAAAATAGGTTTTAACTCATATTTTTGTCAAAAATAATTTATATAGGCTCAGAATCTTCAGGAATATCTGCATTTTTTGACTCGGTAATAGATCTCTGAGTACAATAAGGTCGTAACTTGATTTCTTACTTCTTTAAATAAAATGTCACAGTCAGGGCCGTCTTAAGCAATTTCGGCGCCGGGGTGCGAAAGCCAACTCCGCTCGCGTGGTCTCATTGTAGAAAGTACCTATCGAATTTTATGGCGGTCGGGTTGCGCCCCTTAGGACACTGTGTCCAAGTGCACCGGACCCATTGAACCCCCGAGTAAAGACGGCCCTAATCTCAATTTATTTAATAAGCCTTTTCTTGATAAAAAAAAATATTCACTTGCTTGGAAAGGTGTAATTAGAAATTAAGCCTTAGCAAACATATTTTTTTATATAATTTAGGTATGAATTAGAATAAGGTAAACGCTAGCAAAATGCTTAAAACCTTACTTCAGACAAAGTTACTCGAAACCAATTTTACAGTAGTTACGACTTCTCTCAATTTGACGGCAGTACGTGTGTCGACTGTGTTCTTTCTATAAACGGGTGCACTTTAAAAGGAACGTCTCGATATGCTGTAAAAATAGCCCTATATTTTAACTGCGTATACTTAAATATATATAAAATATTATTATTTAAAGGGGAAACTAAAAGTTTTGTAGGCCTGTGTAATTACTGACATAATATTATATAGAACACCTTTTATTACTACGCTCTTACAGTATATAGCACGTAAGATTTTCGCAAAAAGATAAAACTAATTAAATATATTATCAGTCAGATTTAATGACAATACAACTCATCTCTATAGTCCAGATCATAAACACAAACTCTCTATAGTCAGATCGGAATCGGAGCACACAACCAATCCACCATGTCTATAATAATTATTATCATACAACTACCAAAACCTGTTGCGGAAAGAATGTTAATATGAGGTGCTGGTCATTTTAAGTTGAAACATTAAAAAGTGGAAAACAAATCATATATCACAACGGCTAGCTCAATGTCATGCTTTCTCCAACGAACCCCTCTCCTGCGACCGCCCAAGCCGACTCTCTCGAAGTGCCCCCGTGTTTCAAGTCGCCTCCCTTCTTAGCCATTAAGGCAAGGCTGGAGTGCACTCCTCACTTACCAGCATTCTCACGACAGCATTCCTCACTTCAAAAAAAAAAACTCATGCGTGATTCATTACAGGCGCGTGATATTGGCGGATTTACAAGACTAAATCGGTGGACCCGTAGGTCTTCAAATACAGTACTTTACAAAGCAGAGCTCACTAATTGCATTTAAAACAACATACATACATACACTCACGCTTTACTCTACGGCAGGGAATCGAACCTCAGTCTCCCGTGGAACAGGGGGATATACTGACGATTATATATAATTGATGACGATTATATATATGACGATTATACATAAGAATTGGGATGGGCAGAGACCACTTCTTTCCACTTGCTACGAGCAAAGTGGCTATCAGTAGCCCACTTTTCGCCCCCGCGGGAAACGAGACGTGTCGAGTGGCGAACCACGACGACGCCATTTTTAAGATCCCAAAAACGTTAAAGTTCTCTTTCCTTTTCGTGGGAACGCATATAGGTTCCCACGAAAAGGAAAGAGGTTGAGATAGGAAAGGTGTATTGAGTAAGGAATATGGAATTTGGGAAAAGGACTATAGGGTATAGGATACTACTATCTAAAACAAATACACAATAAAATTATTTAACCCGCTTTATAAACCAATATACCAATCCTCGTACAAAAACGGCAACGGCTGGGACCATCGTCCATAAATCCGCCCACATGTCACGTCTGACAAATGCCTAAACCAATGAATATCGATATTTTTATCGTTAACTTTCAACGTTCACAAAAATGTCCCAGAAGGGGAAAAAGAATCGTTACTATATATTCTAACCACCCAAAAGTTGACTCGTCATACAGCAGGAACAGCCGCAGGACATGATGTCGATCCTCCTCTCCAGTGTAACATTTTCAGGCGCTGCTGCCTCGCAAGACTATTCTATGCAATCATTCAGTTGTAATAGAGATGCAAACACTTTACAAGTGCTTTATAGTTTTAGCTATAAGTGCTGAAGTGCTTTTTTATTTTTTATATGTCTATTGTATTAAAAAAAAAGTCTTAATTTTATATCATACTTTCATTTTTTAAATATATTTTAATACTTTTAAACACTTCCGCTAAAACG
>WUAW01008043.1:14059-24205 GCA_017165845.1 Thaumetopoea pityocampa | reverse complement strand
GTACTCATACCTTTCCTAAACCCAAATTGGGTTCGGGCAAGGAGTGAGCCATTTTCCACTAACCATTCCAAACGCTGTTTTAAAAGGTGTTCAGCAACTTTGGCCATTGTTGGTGCTAGAGCGATTGGCCTGTCACTGTTAGGGTCTGCAGGGTCTCTACCGGGTTTAAGGATAGGCATATTGACTTGGGTTTTCCATTGGTTTGGAACTATACCGGATTCGAAAAAGGTGTTTAGGAGAGAAAGGAAAATATTTTTGGTCTTGTCAGAGGATTTAGTAAGGAAGGAGTATGGAATGCCATCTATGACGGGAGAGGAGTCTATTAGACCATGGAGGGCGAGGGATAGTTCACTAAAGGAAAAGGGACCATCAAAAGAACTGTGGGAAGGTAGGAACTGAGGGAACGGAGGGTGGGGAAATTTTGTCCGAAAATACTTCAATCCATGATGACGAATCATTCGTAGAAATGTTGTCGATATTGCAGGATCCTCTAAATCGTCTGATCTGTTTCCAAACAAGAAATGTAGAGGTTCTGGGGATAAGGTCTCGCAGAAACCTATCCAACCCAGTTTCTTTTTTTAAATTAGTCTCTTGAATGCTGCTGCTGAATGTTTAAATTTTAGGTTTTCTACAGACATAGATTGACAGTAAGCCCTCTCTGCTGCATTCCATTCTGCTACTGCCACTGTGCATTCGGAGTCCCACCAGGGGGTGAAGACTAGAGTTTTTAGCAGATTTCTTCAGAGGAATGTGTGAGTCAGCACAAGAAGTAACACTGTCAATAAATGTACTATAGGAAGAAAGGAGAGAAAGGACTGAATCTAGAACGCAAGAATCCAGTTTAGCATCTAAGGTTGCGGAATATGAGGGCCAATAAGCTTCCGATAGTCTATATTTAAGAGAAAGGGAAGTATTAAGAGAAGGGGAGATGCCATTTGTCATAAAAATGGACATCAATATAGGAAAGTAGTCACCGCCATATGATAGAGGGAGGAATTTCCATGATATAAGTAAGAAGAGGGAGGGAGAGCAGAGAGAGAGAGAGAGATCTACAGCACTTTTCGAATTTTGGGGAGGCAGAACTCTGTGGGTGGGAGAGCCATCATTCAGAAGACAATGTTGACTTCATCAAAGATGTCAAGAACGAAATGGCCAAACAAATCCGTGTGGATGTGACCCCACACAGTGTTATGGCCGTTGAAATCCCCCATGAGAATCATGGGGGAGGGGATGGAAGAGAGGAGTAACTACTGTTACTGCTACTGTTACTACTGTTTCCCGACCTACTGGTCGGGAATCAAAGAGTTAAGGTGAGGTATATAGACAGACACAAAGGAAATATTAAGGGATATGACACCAAAATTGTTGATGCCAGGAGGATGAGAAGGGATATTTGGGAGAAGGGGAGAGAGCGCTTTATTAATAAAGCGCTCCCTGCATATCCATCGATCTCGTCGTCCCGCAGGCAAGAGAAGACCTAGATCCAAAAGTTGGATCCAGGCTTCAACCATGTCTCCGAGACGACGATGATTGATGGAAGAAATTTGTTGATCAAGTGGGTCAGTTCATGCGTTTTGGTGCGCACGGTCCGTTCCACTGAACAACGACTAGAGGTTCCATTTTGATGGGATAGATTAATAAGTTGGGTAAGTTTTGGGGCAACGTTGGACGGCAGGTGATGAGGATTATTTAAAATGATATCAATGACAAGAGACAAGAGTCTCAAGCATGGTATCATTTTGAGGAAGGGAATGGTTGTTGCCAAGGGCACAACCATTAGGCATTGAAGAGGTGGGAGTGGAAACGATTCGGTTGTGGGTCTCTTTATTATATAATTTGCCCAAGGACTAGGACGAGGAGAGCGGTATATCGGCTTGACCGATGAATGGGACGATTGAGAATGGGTTGAGGTCTCAGAAGTATGTTTCTGCGAGGATTGGGAAGGAGAGGACTGGCGGGATAATTCCTGGGTGACCTCTGAATAAGAGCGGCATACAGGTGGAAGCTGGCTACAGGCCTCTTCGTAGGACACACATTTTTGGACCATAATCGATTTGATGGAGCGTTCTTTCCTGTTCAGAGCAAGATTTACTTGTGCTAAAGTGGCGTCCTGAACAAAGAATACAGGTGGCTTCGGTCTCTGGAACCTCACAGGTGTCCCCCGTGTTGTCCCTTAAGCATCGAAAACACCTAGGTTTTAAACGGCACTGAGTCTTGGTGTGGCCAAATCTGCAACAGGAGTGGCATTGGATTGTGGGAAATAGGTATAGATCGACAGGCAGAGAGTTGTAATAGAGGAAGATTCTGGAGGGAAGGGTTTGACCTTGGAAGGTTACTACGACAGATTGTGTAGGAGCCCAGGAGATCTTGCCATCTTCTACTTTTTTTCGGTTTAAACGACGAGCTTTAGCAATAAAACCACATCCAGATGGGAGAACAACGCCCTTGGCAAATTCATCCATAGACAAGTCTTTGGGGACCTGTCGGACCAAGGCCATTCTAGTTATATTGTACGTAGGCACAGTTGCAACATAGTTGCAGAGGGACAAAATAGGAGAGACAGTGAAGTTGTTTGCGTCTTCAGCTGTACGGAATTTTACAGAGATTTTATTCCGGCCGACCCTTAACGCTGTCCAGGCACACATTCTTCACTTTATGGGTAGCGAGAAATTGACCGAATTTAATTGGTCGGATGGAGATACCAGATGCAGCATCAGGAGTACTGCGAGAGACGTGTACAATGAATGGGCCCTTGTCATTAGATGTTAACAGCACCTACAAAGGTGGGGTGGGTATAGATTGTCTGAATTGGCGCTACGGCCAAATCCGGTGAGTTAATGGTTTTTTTGGCCGGAGTTTGTACATCCGACTCCATACGTCGCTTTATGCCAGAACCTGAACTGTCATTGACTTTATCTGGGGGATCAGGAGGGTCTGGGGCCGGCGGCGGCATCGTCGGATCGCAATTCATGTTAAGGTTAACACGTGGAAGGGGACTTACCTATAAAACACACAAAACACAATAAAAAACCGCCACCAAAACAATACACATACACACACACGCTCAGATATATCACGCTGGAAGAAAGAAAAAATATCAAAAACTCGTACTAAAACAATAAAAAGGAGAAATGATCCACCCCCGGTTTAATCGCTTACACTTCTGGTAACAGAATGCCTATACCCTTAGTTCCCAAAATGGTCCAGGTGGACCCCCAGGGATCTACGGGAGACTCAACTGGAGTCTTCGTTGGCGTACGCAAATTTCCATAGTTAGATCTAATCTTCACATTTTTTGTCGAGTTTTGGGAAAATGATAGAAATTTAGCTGCAGGGGGTCCACCGGAACCAGCTAAATTTTGAAAGTGGTCTATGAAAATAAAAACATCTGATCTATTATACTATTAAATGTCAAATTTTCAAAAATCAAAGATATTTAAAATCAAACTACTCAGATCGACTAATTAAGGGCTTCTGAAACCAAATCAGTCGAGGTTTGTTTGTTCGGGCTTCACGCAAAAACCGGTGGGTAGATTTTGGTTAAACTGTTAGCCTTATAGGTACTAATCCAACTTAAATAATGTGGCATGTTTCATCAAAATCGGTTCACTAGAATTGAAAATACAGCTTAATCCCTGTTTTAGTAGCCGTCAATAAGGTCCCAGAGGTTAAGTAAAAATGGTTCATAGCTTTTTATATAAATCTATGATTGTATCGGGATTTCACAAGCTGCGGAAAACCGACATTCACGCGGAGCCGTGGGCAAAAAGTAGTAGATATTGATTTTTGTAAAATATATCTTTCGTTTATTGGACACTATAGCTCACTAAATTTCATAAACATAAAATATGATAATAAAAAAATCTGATTACATATTAGGTATTTCTTTTCTCATATAAGGTCTACCCTTATATGAGAAAAGAAATACCTATATGTAGCCAGTTTTTCTTATTTCACTTCTAAGTACTTCAATCTACAATAAACTGCCTAATTCAATCCTGGAAAGGACATGTCCGGATTCTGCCCTCAGAATCAATTCAGATCACATCAGAAAAGTAAACTTAAATAATAGCCATAGTTAATCAATAATAGTAATAGCGCTTGGGAATATTATTTCATTTGTTAAACTTTGTGGTTTTAATACTTGCTACTTAAAATGTTTAAGCACGTTTTCTGATTCTATAGTCTACACAAAAAAAAAAGAAAATCTATAATGTAAACTTTCTCGCTTCCTTTCTGATCATCAAATTGAGATTATTGTAAACACAGAACTGTAAACTTTAATGGATCATACTGTATGAAATGTACATAAATATTTTTGTTAAAGGACAACCCTAAAAATTTCAGCTATTTCCTCTAAAATTATTTAAGAAAAAAAAGTTATAAAAAGTAGGCTATACAAAAAGCAAGTACTTGTTAGATAATAATATATTCCGGGAATAATCTCTCTCGTCTTATGCATACTTGCTCAGTGGAGTGGCATTCCCTGCAATAACAGTAGATGATTGATGTCTTAGTGTTTAAATAATACTACAGTAATAACATTTTACTACATTACTCGTTCTGATTCTTTAGTAAATATTATATGACATTAAATGAATTTGTTTTATTGTTCTAGTTACTACTAATTTATGTACTAATGTTTGTCTATTTTCATTAAGTATTTGGAATTTGATTTTCATATCTCTACTAAACGAGGACACTTCCGTTTACACATATACTCTTCGTTTTTCATTAACATTTGGTGAAATTTGGAGGTTTTTGTTTTTCTCTTTTTATAATATTTTGCTCGTTTTATGTAAACATTATTAAGTTTTATTTCAAATTTTGTACTTTATGATTCCTTAGGCACCCTTCAGAAGTTATATAGTAAATGGTGTTAATACTGTTTTGGTGTACTTTTTTTACTAAATATCTTAATTGTTTTTTTTTAGATTCACAAGATCATTGGCTTCGCACCTACACTACTTCAGGTTGTTATGCAGAACGATGTTACAGTCCCCGTCCGACAAGCCAGTGTAGTGTACCTGAAGAACCTCATCACAACAGGATGGCAGGACAAGGAAACGGAGAAAAGTGAACCCCAACTGTTCAGCATCCACGAACAGGACCGAGCTATGATCAGAGACATCATTGTAGAAGCTATTGTTCAAGCACCAGATATAATAAGAATCCAATTGTGTGTTTGTCTTAAAACTATTCTCAAATATGATTTCCCTGCCCGATGGACACAAATTGTTGATAAAATTCACATATATCTGCTAAATCCAGAACCAAACAGTTGGATGGGAGCTCTCCTTTGTCTGTATCAGCTGGTGAAGAATTATGAGTATATGGTCTCTGACAAGAGAGTTCCACTCATTGAGGCTATGAATCTACTGTTGCCGATGATATACAATTTGATAGTGAATCTTCAATCCGATCAGTCTGTGGAATCTGTTCTTATACAAAAGCAAGTCCTCAAATGTTTTTATGCTCTGGTCAAGGTAATTTAATCTGCAGTTGCACTTACATGCTTCTTAATGTGAATTCATAAGATAAAGATCAATAAATAAATTCATTATGTTGCCTCATGGTAGCAAATTTGTTAAGCAGTCACTTGCACAAACGGCATTCAATTATCACTAATTACAGCGATAATCAGGTGTGCGACACACCTTGGTAACCTTTATTGATGATACCTCCTGGTTTTGCGTGCTTGCGATTTAATAATTTATATACTTTTAATTAAGCAATTTATAAAATCTCGGCAATAAATATGTACAGAAACAAATTCTTCTGTACCAAAATCATCACCTCATCCAACCAATTGGGAATTATAACATTATGAAAGTATACATAGGCTCACCCTCTATTATTGATTTTTTAATTAATATTTTGAATCTTACATCCTTTCAAATGTCCATGACCACCCTTCTGGGTTATGGTCATAACGTTTTATATTTATTTTGTATTTACAAATTATATTTATATATACTTAATTAGCATGACCAAAGCGAGTTCTGTTAACATGTAGCAGTTTACACTTTATGGTTTAGTTTATAGCAAAAATATGTACTCTATAAACTTGAAATTTAAAATAATTGTCTTCAGCCTCGCGTTATTAATCACTGCTTAGTTGCCAGGTTCTGTCTAAATTTAATTTAGTTATTTCCAATAGAATCTATAAAATAAAATATAATAAAAAAATAAGTCTTGTAAGATTCTACATTGGTCGTAATTCTGCTGTAACAGAATTTAACTAAATTCAGCTACAATTTTGGCGCTGTCAGTTTTGTTTAGACACGTCAAAATTAAGTAATGTAGACGTGCGCTCGAAACATACGCAAAAACGCAATATTTTTTGTACCCTCTGACAGAAAAGTGGGTTGGTACACGGTTAAAATGTATGCTAACTTGTTTTGGCGTTTGGCATAAAAAAGATAGGGAGAGTCTAAATTTAGTAATCTGTTAGAGCAGAATTACCACCACTGTAGCCTCTTTTGTGAATAAACCATTACGATATCCCTTGACTTATAGTATTGTTTCAGTATGCATTGCCACTAGAATTAATATCTAATGAGTCCTTCACAAAGTGGATGGAGGTACTCAGATCAGTTCTGGAGCAACCAGTGCCTGAGGAGACACTACAGGTAGATGAGGAAGAGCGCATGGAGCTCGCCTGGTGGAAGTGCAAGAAATGGGCGGTACACACCCTGTACAGGCTATTTGAACGGTAAGATATCAGCATTGCATTTCAAATCAAAAATTACGTGAAATGAACATACATACATACAATCATGCCTTTTTCCCTGGCGCTCCGGCGGGGAATCGAATCCCAGGTATCTCGCGTGGCAGGCGGGGATACTGACGACTACCGAAGAATTGGGGGTAGGCAAAGACCACTACTTTCCACCTGCTGCGCTCGTTTAATGTATTATAGCAAAGTGGCTATCCGTAGTCCACTTTTCGCCTCCGCGGGAAACGAGATGTGTCAGGTGGCGAACTACGACGCCGCCATTTTGTATAAGGTTCAAAAGTGTTAAGTTCCTCATTGCGTTCCCATGAAAAGGAAGGAAAGAAAAGAGCATGAGGTAGGAAAGGTGCATTGAGCAAGTGATATAAAATCTGGAAAAAGGACTATAGGATATACTACTGTCTCGGAAGGAATAGGAAGAGACAGTAGTAGCTCGAGGGGGTTGTTTACCAATACACCTAATTAAGTTTATTTGCCGACTAGCTAAAAGACTAAGTACTCCCTGACCTAGATCCAGTAACCTCTTAAAATGAACAGTGTGTTTATTTTTCATTATAGGCTTTATTTATATATTATGTAATATATTTGTCAGGTATGGCAGCCCAATAAACGCTCGTGAAGAATACGCTCGTTTCGCCGAGTGGTACTTGACCACTTTCACCGGTGGAATTTTGGAGGTGCTGTTCAGAATACTGGATCAATACAGGAATAAAGTGTATGTTTCGCCACGGGTTCTACAGCAAACGCTCAGCTATATTGATCAGTGGTAAGTATCTCTTATCTGTTTCACTCTTGTATGGAATTCCTGGTATTACTGGTAATGAACACTGCAGCAGTTTCTTTTGTGATATGGTATGATATATTTATTAACAGGATTAGTAACAATCGTGTTTACGCGTCCTTCTCTATGTTAAAAAGTGTTTAAAAAGTTCATTTTGTAAGATGAAATTGAATACGAGTAAGTTAACTTGCTTGTAACAGTTAAACTACTGGACCTGCTCTATTTTAATTTGACAAATGCAGGTTCAAATTTACACATTTTTATTTGTACAATACTAAGAAATGATATTTATACTTACTCATAACAATATAAATGAATGTTTATTTAGAGTTCCCAAAGGCCGTGGTACCCACAGTATTGATGTAACATTGTAATTACATAATGAAATGTTTGTTTTTAACAGTGTGAGCCATGGACACTCGTGGAAACTGCTGAAGCCGCACATGTTCGCGATCATCCAAGATGTGCTCTTTCCTCTTATGTCGTACTCAGACTCTGATGAGGAGCTGTGGACCACCGACCCGCATGAGTACATACGAATCAAGTTTGGTAAGATGACACAATTATCATTTAACTTTATCAGTCAGTATACATATAACTCATGTCGTTCTAGGGGCATCTGTACTTGATTTTAATTTCCAAGGTTTAGTTGTTTATTCTGCCCAATGTTGGGGTTCCAGTTATTGTTTTTTAAGTAATGAATAACGTTTACAGACTTTTGCGTTTATATTATTATGCAATTTCATATATGCAGTGTTCTCATTCATTTTACCCATAATAGTAATTCGAGAAAGAATTCTATTATAAAACGAAGAATTCCCCATACTTTACAAAACATTCAAAGACTAAAGTTATGTCATAAATTTCTTTGATTTTTATGTACTTAATATTTTTTACATATAACTTTAAGGGACTCGTTCATTTCATCATTTGATCATACAATAAACTATTGTAGTTCTTTGTACTTAGAGTGTGGATTATGCCCACTGCCCTTGGTTCTTATTATTACGTGTTCCCATTTTACTGTTCCTGAGTGTACACTCGTACATAACGGCTGACAACGAAACATTGATTGTAGACATATTCGAAGACTATGTGTCACCAGTGACAGCCGCACAGACGCTACTCATCTCATGCTGCAAGAAACGCAAGGACATGTTGGGGCGCACCATGCAGCTGTGTATGCAGGTGCTGACTGGACAGAGCGTCGAGTACGGCTCGCGGCAGCGTGACGGCGCACTGCACATGGTCGGGACGCTCAATGATATACTAATCAAAAAGAAGTTTTACAAAGATGAGATCGACTCCCTCCTCGGCCAGTACGTGTTCCCTGAGTTCCGTAGCCCTCTTGGCTATATGAGAGCCAGAGCCTGTTGGGTTTTATACTGTTTTGCTACTGTTCGCTTTAAAAACGAGCAGCTTCTTGTGGAGGCTGTCCATCTTGCAGTTACGGCGCTACTGAACGACACAGAGCTGCCTGTCAAGGTCGAAGCATCCATCGCCATACAAATGCTGTTATCCTCACAGGATAAAGTGCATAAATACTTAGAGCCTCAGGTGACTGTTGTGACCACAGAGCTACTAAAAGTGATACGTGAGACAGAGAACGATAACATTGCTAATGTGCTTCAAAAGATCGTGCCAATGTACACGGAGCAACTGATGCCCATGGCAAACGAGATAACGGACCACTTAGCTACCACGTTCAGTCGCGTGATTGAGACCGACTCTGGCACAGACGAGAAGGCTATCACAGCTATGGGCCTATTAAATACCATGGAGACCGTGCTCAATGTCATGGAAGATAACCCGGAGATCATGACGCGACTGGAGAAGACGGTCCTGCGTGTCATCGGACATATTCTGCACCACAATATAATAGGTAAGCTTCATGTGCTTGTACACATCTATATGGGTGTTTGTGTAGATATCTATAATACATGTAGATGTCACATACCACAATATTATGTGACGTGAAATGATTGTGACACGAGATTATCCTAATGTGGTCCATTTATATCAAATGGGCCACATGAAGATAATTTTATGTAAATTTGATATAATCTAGTTATATTTAGTCAGCTTTCATGAATATTCATAACAAATTATTCTGTGATGCTTGCTGAAACATTTCACATTTCTTATTTACCTATCGTGGTCTCATTTCGAATACTCCTTGTTGTCAGAATACTATGAGGAGGCGATGACCCTATTATGTAGCCTTACCGCCAAGAGCATATCGGAGGACTTGTGGAAAGTGCTGCAGCTGCTGTACCAGATTTTCGAATCGGAAGGCGCAGACTTCTTCACCGACATGATGCCCGTACTACACAATTACGTGACTGTCGACACTGATGCCTTTGTCTCCAATGAGAACCATATACTGGCTATGTTCAATATGGCCAAGTCGGTAAGTCACACCCAACTGTATGGAAAAAAAATGGGAGTAATAAGAAAAATAAAATACATATGTAAAGGGGGTTTCAACAAGAACTTTGTTTTTCAATTGGGGCAACACCAACAACAACACAGTTTTGACGTATTCGTAGTAGATGCTTTGGCAATTGTTACAATGAATTCAATTCCGCTCGAAAATCGGATTAAAATAATTAAAATCCACTATGAAAAC
>WUAW01008037.1:17857-30146 GCA_017165845.1 Thaumetopoea pityocampa | reverse complement strand
CGCCTGTAACGCGGGAGACCGGGGTTCGATTCCCCGCCGGAGAGCCAGGAAAAAGGGCGTGAGTGTATGTACGTATGTAATTATTGCTTCGTCTGGTATATCGCCAAAGTACGGGCGTTCGACCGACTTGGTCCCAGATTATCGTACGCAGGCGTTTATAAATACGTGCGTGGGTTGAATGGAGCCGGCCTTCTATAGGTATCTGTTTTGTGGCTATGGGTAACATTGGATACGAAATGCCGATAAATATTCATAATGGCGCCCTTTGGAGTGACCTGCACTCAACTGTGAATGTCTCCAAACTGACAATTATAAATATATCGATGGAAAAAAATTATTTGCTGAAGTAGCTGAATTAAAGATTTCAACAAAAAAAAACTGTCACAAAATTGTGAAAAAATCATAACTTATAAATATCTATATATACAATGAAACTATTATATGATATACTAGCTTTTGCCTGCGGCTCCGCCCGCGTTAATTTCGGTTTTCTGCTACATAGGAAATTCCGACACAATCATAGATTTATATAAAAAAAAACATCTAACCACCTTTACTTGAGCTCTCGTTCTTTAACGGCGGCTACTAAAACATAGATCAAGCTGTATCTTCAATTCTATTGGATCGATTTTGATGAAACATACCGTAGTATGTCGGAATAGTAGTTTCAAAACTGTAACAGTTTGACTAAAATCTACTCGCTAGTTTTTGTGTGAAGCTCGAACAAACAAACAAACAAACATCGACGGTTTGGTTTCAGAAGCCTTTAATACTAATTATCGATCTAAGTAGTTTGTTTTTAAATATCTTTGATTTTTGAAAATTTTACATTTAACAATTTTATAATAGTATAGATAGACTTGTCAGAAGTAATCTGTAAACTAATTCTATGATCTGGAATCCGCATAAGGTTAAGTACAGTGTAGTGTTAGAAAAGATCCAAAATAAATTCACGCGGTTTTTATACTTTAAGAAATATGGTGTTTATCTGTCATCATCATCATCATCATTTCAGCCCGTAGCTGTCCAATGCTGAACACAGGCCTCTTCAATCGAATTCCAGCGCGACCGGTCCATAGCCACCTGCATCCAGCGAAACCCAGCGGTCCTCACTTTTATCTGTCCTTTATCTATATTTTCCATTAATGTATCGCAGTCTGTTTGTATAGGGCATAGTCGGTTACAATAGGTTGGCAGTGATAAGGGATTTAGCCCTTCTCAAGTGTATAGTCAGAGTGCTACATGACTGGCTGCACCACCCAGAGGTATTGGAGGTGCTGTAGTCACCAGTCCCCGGTGACTACCTTGGCGTACGTGTTCGCCCCGTTTTGCTAAATGTACCGACGGCTTGGACTCTAACGTCCTCAAGTACGCCCCCGTGACACGAGTCTGATGATGAGTATGATGATGCTTTACCAACGGATACTGACATTTTCTTTCTCACCCTTTCGAGGTTCACGGAGATGGCCCAAAAGGAGTATGAAAAGGATGTTATGTAAATAGGAGTATGTAATTATGTATTAACTTATAATTGTTTTTTTTCTGTAAATTATATTTATAACATCGCCTTGATGTGAAGTGTTATGGTGTTATAAAATTTGAATGAATAAATAAATGTTTTATATATGTATATTATCTGCTTAAAAGCCGTTTTTTTTTTCATTTTGCGAGGGGTTTTTTGGCTCTAGTGAGAACTCGGATTTTAGCTACTTATATCAAATACGTTTTCTTTCATTGATATATTAATTAATAAACCAAATTTGTTTAACTAGATTAACAAAAAACTCAACATTTGTTCAAGACTATCAGTAAAAGGAATAAAACATATTCTTGTTTGCACGGATATGACAATCTCCTACATTTTTTTTTATTTCGCCTATAAGCAGTAACAAACAAATAAAATGTTACGACGGATCCAGTCAACTGTTTGTTTGTCGCTCCTATAATTACAGTGCAACAATAAAACTGCTGCAGAAAAAGGTTAGAAAAATAAACCATAAAAGATCACATTAAATTAACTAAGAATAGTTTTAGAATTTAAATAGGTTAGAGGGAAAAGATCCGATAATGGAAATTGGGTGGTGAGGTATCGAACAGTTGATGCGGTCATCGTGAGGTGACTAGGAAAATAGCCTTTTCCTCTTTTCATAGTTAAGTTTCTCTTTAGTCACAATATCCTAACAATATCTCAGTATATCTCGATTTTAACGGCAAGTTGTATAATGTTTAAAAATACATACGTATACATACACATATACTCATGCCGATATCCCATAAGGATAGGCAGAGACATACTACATATATATATACAGTCACGCCTCTTTCCCATTGGGGTAAGCAGGACCACTTCTTTCCACCTGCTACGATTATTTAATATAGCAAAGCGGCTATCCACGACGCCGCCATTTTATAAGGTTCAAAAGTGTTAAAGTTCCTGATTGCAAGAGTAAAGGGAAATGTTTAAAAATATATTCATTTAAATTATTTAATAATTTACTACAATATTGGATATTACTATTTTTCGGAAGGTACTGCCACTCCTGCTAATACTTCAACCGAAGACCAATACGTGCGCTTTATGCAAACATCCATCAATAAGTTACGGGTATCGCTAACGCACTCACGAAACTTTATAAAAAAAAATACGAAGCTCATTGGTATAGATAAACATGACCTGTCTGTGTACTATCAACAAATTTGAAGTATGATCAATTACGAAACGTTTTCGCTTACAAGCTGTAAACATAATGAGACGGAATTTCATATTGCAGCCGCCGGTTAGTGCATATAAAATGCAGCCTTATGGTAATTATGCTTCAAGTTTGCTGGTAGTACATTTGAGGGGCCTATATGCAAAAGCGCCTCGATCTATTTTTGCTCATTATGAGATACAGGCTGAAATATTATTCTGTCTAATCCAATATAGATGCATACGGGATAATCAAATTCTATCATCTAAGAACTGTTCTTTGCTTTAACGTGAAATTTATTATTATTTGACAACGTATAGAACGTATCATCATCATCATTTCAGCCCGTCGCTATCCACTGCTGAACATAGGCCTCTCCAATCGAATTCCAACGCGATCGGTCCATAGCCACCTGCATCCAGCGAGACCCAGCGATCCTCACCAGGTCGTCGGTCCATCTCGTAGGTGGTCGTCCCACACTGCGATTGCTAGTACGTGGTCTCCATTCAATGACTTTTTGCCCCATTCGTAGTACATTACCCGAACGTATAGAACGTAATATTATTTAATTTCCAAAATTTGATTATGTAATTCATCCATGGTTAGAGGCGCTTTTGTACCCCTCATTTGTGAGTGTTTGAATTATCTTAGAGCTGGCAGGCTAGATGCCTCGAGGGAGGGTGAGAGAGAGAGACAGAGAACATAATATTATGACACAAATGTTTACTTCCAATCGTACAGCTAATTTACGAAGACTATTTTTAGCGAGGAAGGTAATTATGTCATTATCAACCCATGTTCAGTTA
Source organism: Thaumetopoea pityocampa (assembly GCA_017165845.1). Taxonomy (NCBI): domain Eukaryota; kingdom Metazoa; phylum Arthropoda; class Insecta; order Lepidoptera; family Notodontidae; genus Thaumetopoea; species Thaumetopoea pityocampa. The sequence goes on along the minus strand of WUAW01008037.1, from coordinate 26,650 downwards.
GTCTACAGGGAGCGGGTCTCTTCTTGGAATGAGATGTACATACATACATACATACATACATATACTCACGCCCTTTTCCCTGGCTCTCCAGCGGGGAATCGAACCCCGGTCTCCGTGTTGCAGGCGGGAATACTGGCCACTATACTACCGAAGAATTTGGGTAGACAGAGACCACTTATTTCCATATGCTACGAGCAAGGTGGATAACCGTAGCCCTCTTTTCGCCCCCGCGGGAAATGAGACGTGTCGGATCCAAGTCACAGGGAACCTTAATTTGGGGCTATAACAATATGTGTGACTAATAACTATTAATAATTGTGTGTCCGAAATATATAATATTTAGTTTTTATATTGTTTATAATATATATTATTATTTTCATTTACTAATATATGTTAATATACAGATAAAAATCTTTATTTTAATTTCATCTACTCCAGATTTCATTTGCTGCTGTATTTAGTTCATTGTTTCTGCACTATTCAAAGGTTGACTGGTAGAGAATCCGCCTCTACATATATAATGTATGAAGTGTAAAATAAATAAATAATATGTTTAGATTATACTAGCTTTTGCCCGCGACTCCGTCCACATGAATTTCTGTTTTCCGCTACATTGGAAATCCCGAAACAATCATAGATTTTTATAAAAAGCCTTAGAGCCACTTTTACTTGAGTTCTCGTACCTTAATGGCTGCTACTAAAACAGGGATCAACCTGTGTCTTCAATTTTACTGGACCGATTTTTGATTTTATTTTCATGAATTATGCCAGAGTATTTAACTCTGAATAGTTTACCTGAATACCTTTAAGACTATAATAATTTGACCAAAATCTACCCGCAGTTATTTGCACGAAGCTCGAATAAACAAACATCGACGGATTTGGTTTCAGAAGCCATTAATTAGTTGATCTGAGTATTTTTTTTTTTTAATTATCTTTGATTTACATTAACGGCGGCTACTAAAACTAGGTATCAAGTTATCAACTAGGTAACTAAGGTATCAAGCTGTATTTTCAATTCTACTGGATCTATTTTGATGAAATATATCGCAGTATTTAAGTCGGAGTGGTACCTGTAAGATTGTAATACTAACCAATATCTACCAGCTGGTTTTTCGTGAAGACCGAACAAACAAACAAACAAAACGAAGCTCGGGCAAGCAAATAAACAAACATCGACAGATTTTCTTTTAGAAACCCTCAATTAGTTAATCTGAGTAGTTTTGTTTTTAAATATCGTTGATTTATAAAATTTGACATTTAAAACGTTTCTGATAGTATATATTATCCATTAATAGACCTGACGCGGTCTCAAGAGCCGTTATATAAATTTCACCGGCTTCCAAGTTACTTACATACCTATTAAATCCAATTTTAATTGCCTCGGATTTAATTTTGACTGGTGCCTGATAGGTGGGAGTGAGTCTGTTCGTTTTAAATCTTTAACGGTATCGTTTGCGTGTTCCAAATATAACGAGTTGTAAACAACGGTTAAAGAAAGCATATTTAAATTCAAGATCGATTACAGATTGTGTTTTATTTTTATTATTGTTTGAAACGGTGATAAAAGGATAATGGACTTGAGATTTACGATCTTGAGTTTGAATACAAGGCATCTCTAACTTTTTGATATCATGCGCTTATTAATAATTAATTATTATTCGCTAAAACCAACTAAAGTCAACCCGCGTTAGGCCAGCGTGGTGGACTATTATAGCCTAACCCCTCTCATTCTAAGGGGAGACCCGCGTCCTACAGTGGGACAGAATGTATGTACGGAAAATTATATTACTAAGAATATATAATATTTTACTAACCCAATTATGTGATGTGTTAATCGGCTATTCTCTAAAACTATATTCGTATGACTCAAATAAACCATTTTATTTTAAAATTTTTTTCAAATAAATAACCATAAAGTGGAATAAAACATGAAACATCGATTAAAGAAACCCATACTTAACAGCCAAAATATATTTTTAAGTAAACATAATTTTCCCATTCCAACTTTTAACGTATAAAAGGTGGGTAGCTAATTTCAGCCTACCAAAGTAAGACAGGCGTGTAAACAATTCTTCCCTACCCGACATTTACTGATAAACCCACATGTACTGAAAAACGATCAGAATTACAAACGAATTTGCGGTTATTATTACTGTTTTAATCTAAGTACGGTTCAATTTCCATCTTTATCTCGTTGCTATAAGGTTAAATTGAATCGCAAATATCGTGTTAACGATAGCAAATGCTCCGCAAATGTGAAGAGACAAAGTTATCATACATATATCTATACTGTTATAAAATTGTTATATGTCATATTTTCAAACATCTGAGAACAAACCACTCAGATCGACTAATTAAGGGCTTCTGAAACCAAATTCGTCGATGTCTGTTTGTTTGTTTGTTCAAGCTTCACGTAAAAACCAGCAGGTAGATTTTGTTTAAACTGTTACAGTCTTAAAAGTACTATTCCGATTTAAATACTGCGGCATATTTTATCAAAATCGGATCAGTAGAGTGAAAGATAAAGCTTGATTCCTGATTTAGTAGCCGCCGTTAAGGTACGAGAGCTCAAGTGAAAGTGGTTTTTTGATTTTTTTTAATATAAATCCGTGACTGTTTCGGGATTTCCCATGTAGCGGAAACCCGACATTTATGCGGGCGGAGCCGCGGGCAAAAGCTAGTATGTGAATAATTTCCGACTCCGGGTGGCGTCGTCATTAAAATTTGGCAACGCGCCGAAAGCATTCACGGTTTGTTCATTTCACTCGTGTCAATAGTTCACGCATCAGAGCTATCTTTATTGTGTGATGTTGTTCGAAAATGCTTGGGGTTGAAGATTTATTGTATGAGAGCTAACTTTTGGCTGTTACTTCGCCCGCGTAGGTATAAGATTTATATACACAAATATTATTTGTATCAGAACACTAATATACAGCTAGTACTTGTCTAATAGTAAACACTCGCCTTCAAAAGGCCGTAGGTTCGATCCCCGTCCGGTACCACTGGGTTATTTCAAGTTCATGTACGGTCTACATTGTAGACACCAAAGTAATTCACGGAGATGGAAAATTTGGTGAGAAAGCCTGGATACCCGCATGGGTGTGTGAAGTCTACCAACCTTTATTAGGCCAGGCTACGGTTTTTGATTAAGGGAGGTAATGGAAACGGACATATACTGTAGATAATAAAGGATGAAATATTTTTTTTTTTAAATATGATAATGCAAAATATACCATTATTGTGAAATTCTAATTAAATATAATATTGTTTTGCTTAATTAAACCTTATGTCCCGCGACTTGCGGTTATACTAAGGGGGGATTTCTCTACGTCAGGAAAAATGGTACTGATGGTCTACTTGATTTATGCCTTTACAAATCGTTAGCATGAGCCCGTCGAAGTCCATTGCTGCAAGTCAGCTCTCCTTAACAAGCGAAACGTTAAAAAACTAAAAATCCCGACTGCGTTTTTAATTACGTCATTTATTTATTCTATGGTTTGTCACTCCAAACTGTTATCAAACATATAGATTGTATTTTCGAGCTCGCCTTTTAAAACCCTTTATTTTGAACCCTCATTCGAAGGTCTTGAAATATTTTTTTTCAGCTCGCACATTAAAGCGCATTAAATTCACGATTTTGATTTTTTTTTTAAGAATTTTATGTACTCAGTGACACTAACGCTATCAAGACAAATTTAATGAGAATTTTGATTAAATTGAAATTTAATCAAGAAAAAATCGGTTGAGCCGTTGAGTAGTTACGAGCGGACATAGGAAAAAACATACATATATACAGATCAACATATAAACCACTTTTTGATCTTAGCTGCAGTCGGGTCAAAAGGAAGGATTTGCCATAATCTCCCCACTTAGCAGGTGTCTTTGATATAGTAGTAGATTTTGATTGAATAACAGGATAATGCTGCTAACCGTTATCCTAGTGCATCACTTAACTGGTTCTCATAGTATTCACGAGAAGAAATGAAATGGCGCTATTATTAGCGTCATGCTATATTATAGTTGACAGATATATGAGCGCAAACCGTAAAATTTAGTGTCAATATGATAAAATTTAAATTCAGTTGTGAAAACATTTGAATTATAACGTGACTATAGTTGAATTCAAATCAATTTTCATGTTTCTACTTATTCTTAAAAAAATTTGATTTTCCATTATGAAAGCTATCGCAATAAATTATTCACTGCCCCGCGAGCAATATCAAAGCTTAATATATAAACGCTGCGACTTGTTTTCGTCACGAAACTTGATTTACAACGACACCGACCCTTCTTTTTCTTGTAATTAAGAGAAAATCGACACGTCTGCCACTACTATTAATACTCACTCACTAATCGCATACAAAATATCACCTCATAATTAATTGTTGGGAATATATTTTTACTAATCAACACTAGTGATAGGCGAAAAGGAAAAGAAAAGAAAACAGAAAGGAAAGGAAAAGAACGCCTTTTTGTGTGTGTGTGTGTTGAAAATGTTACGTCCGTACGTGTATGTAAACCTAAGAAAGGCAAAAAAATTGTCTTAGATTCTTAGTATATACTTCTTAATTATTTATTTATTTATTTATTTACACTTCATACAAATGGCACACGGGCGGACTTAATGCCTGAGGCATTTTCTATCAGTCAACATTTACATGGTGCTCACATTACATAAGGAAGGTGAAGAACTAATGTAGCCGACGGGGCGAGGGATGTTGATAAGAGAAACGTTAATTCCTTGTTTTGTCTTAAAAACGTGTCCAGGTCATTTTTCTAAAAGAATTTTTTTCTAGTTCGAATGATAACCAAAGGTGACAAGTTTTGTTATTTTTCTTGTCTCGCTGGACGCGTGTTTGAAGGTCATTTATTTAATATACAAAACCTTATTGTACCGTGCGTCGCCAACATTCACAAGTAACTGATGTAATAAAATAAAGGATTATGAAATACGAGTTTACCTAAAGCTTATATAATACACTAATAGATAGGTGTTATATATAAGTACATAAATATAGGATACAAAATAAACTAATACAATAAAAGTAAAATATAAAACATAAATATAATAAACTCTGATTTATTGAGATGATTCTGGTATTTCACACTGAAGAAATTCACGAACTTTAGTTTTATATAAGTAATGTATGGTACATTTTCTGACTGCAAGCGGCAGTGAATTCCAAAGGACAGATTGGATCAGAAAAGACATGTGGATTATGGGAGGACATTGAAGGGGAAGATTGCTTGTAAAACGTAAGTTAAGTTAGTTAAGTTTCTTACTGTATACTACGCACACAAAGTTCCTTCAATCAATGCCTATCAATCCCTAAAACTATTTTGAATGGACTGGTTAGATACATTATATTAGTTATCACAGTTTAACATCCAACTCGAGATGTTAACTAAAACTATTATGATACACCTTACTATATGATCTAACTATATGATCGTTTTAACGGAACATTCACGGTAATCCACGCTATTTTGGTTAGTAAGATAAGATAGAGGTAGTAAGTAGATGACATACAAAGTATTGTAATAGTAATCATCCGTTATCCAGCGATATTGTGTTTTTCTTTAGTAAAAAAAAATGTAAATTCAATTCAGTAAAAAAATAATAAATAAATCCTTCATTAAATAAATATATCATTCAAAACTGTTTAAAAATTAAATCTTCTTACAATAGTAGTGGTAACACAGAAGATTTTGAAGTAATTACAGGCGAAACAAAACGCCTTAATGTAATAATAAATAAAACAAAACTAGATACGGAGTCATCGGGATTACGTTTCACGTTATTAGTAAACTGAGATCAGCAAGCCGGAAGTTGAAAGCGTCCTGATAAAATAATCAAGCAAAAACTTTTGGGTGTCTCTCCCGCTAAAGAAGTTCCAACAATTTAATAATTACTTTCAATAACAGTATTAATCTCTATTACCCTATTATGACCAATCTATATTTCCAGGGGAGATCATGCTGTCAAAACAAAAGATACTTGACCTTGGGAACGTATGATGACCTACGGATCCGAAATATGGTACCTGACTATGAAAGAAAGAAAGCTCAGTCACCCAGCCAGCTATAGAAAAAATTTCCTTGCAAGATGAAATCCGCAAGAGAATCAGTCACAGATGTGGCTCAGAAGATTACAAAGCTTAAGTGGCAGTGGGCGAGTCACATAGCTCGCAAAACCAATTAACGTTTGGGTCCTAAAGTATTAGAATGGCGACACCGAACCGGATAGCTTGGGTCGACACCCAACTAGGTGGATCGATGACCTGAATAATGTTGCGGGCAGTCGGTGAATCTGGGTGGCTCATAGCTGATCAACCTGACGATCATTAGAGAAGACCTATATCCAGTAGTAACATCTGTGGGCTGATATGATGATAATAATGAGAAGGAATGATTGCGAATGTTTTGGTGAAATATGGATGTTAAATACCATATTTATATGATATTTCAAGTCTTTGACAAAAGTTTGGGTTATCCTCGTGATGTCCAAGTAATTTAAACATTATTAGGATCTGTGTCTTGATCACTATAAAGGAATTCTTATTTATTATAATTAAAGAATGAAAGAAATTATTTATATACCATTAACATACAGTACGTATACAACTACAATATTAGTCCGTACGTAAACAACTGCAATACTAGTCCGTACGTACACAACTACATTATTAGTCCGTAAATTACGAATCCTGCAGCCGAGGGATGTAAAGAAACCAAATTTATTTAAGACTAAATTTAATTACAATAATTAGGTTTTACAAAATTAACTTATAATACGTGGTTTCCGCTCCGCGGTTGGAAAGGAATCGTTGTTTCCATGTAGTCTCGGTAGCAGGTAGATTCTCGGGATGTCAGCAATTTGTTCTCACGGGCGTTATCGCTCTTGCCGTGTGGTTTCTCGTTTCCACTTCAACATAATGCGTCGTCATCGATATCCGTTAGGGCCGCCTCCATAACACATACGTAAACAACTACATTGTTAGTCCGTGTGTAAACAACTACATTATTAGTCCACATGTAAACAACTACATTATTATGAACGCAGTTATTTGCGGCCATCTTCAAAACAATATAGCTAATAATATACAAAATATCTGAAGTATGCAAATAATAGAAGTCATAACAGAAGGTTACATAAATGTAATATATTTTAATTGCATATTTGTATGAGTTTATGTATAGTATGGGTTCGCGTGTGTGTGTGTACGTGTGCGTGTGCGTGTACATGCGCGGCTGAGTGTGTGTGTGTGTGTGTTTTCCGCTTTACCTTCTCTACTTTTAATTATATGTCTTTAATATAAATTTTGAATCTACCTTTCACCGTTTTAGTAGTAATACTAACGTAAACAAAACGCCTGTCTGATCGCAGATCTATCATATTATATATATCATAATATAATATTCGCGGTACCAACTCTCACTAAGCCATCGTGGTAGACACCTATTTTGTTACGTCCGAACAATAAATCAAAGCAAACTGCAATCTCAAAGTATCACGGTAGGCGACGAACGCTGCGACGACAAGTGATCTCGCCAGTCTCACTGACACTACCGTTCGTTCACGAGTGAACTACTGTCGGGCGGGTCACGAGCGGTGTCCTCGCTGGCCGGACGACGTTTCGTTTATCTATTCGATCCGTGAGGAGCCAATGACAGGACTATTAAAATAAATGCATCCAAGTGGTATGTTACAGTATGTAGATTTAGTAATGTTGTGAGCAAGAACATTGAAGCCAATGGACTTACGACGGAGGATGTCAAAGACCGAGCAAAGTGGGAGGAAACTTAGTAGGAAGGCGGACCCTGGCAATGGAAGCCGGGATTAATAACGCCAAAAAGAAGAAGCCATATTATATTGATCAATCGAATAAGAGCGGCATTATGGGATGACGCAATAATGTGGTGCTTTCATTTCAAATCAACGTATTCGCTGACTGACTCGAAAGGTCGATTTACAAATATCACCGAAATTTGACTCCGGCATTCCTTTGAGAATTCCCTTTCATTACAGATTTGATCGTCTTCGCTTATTCTAAAAATTACAACTCAAGATGAATTTCTTGTACTTTCTAGTAGCAACGCGAAAGCAATATGTTTATTAATATATTTGTTTATTATTTTTTTTTTGGAATGTTTTTCGATTTTTCATTTTAGTAGTTTCGACGGTGCCATTCGTGACGTGCCATTGTCTATACTCTGAACAGCTGCGCGCGACAAAAATAAATATTCGCGTCACCGAGGAATGGCATAAATGCAAACAAAAGCCTATATATAAATTTGAAGAGAGAGACCATTCACACTCGATACTTGACAGAAATATCTAAATGCTTCTTTACTCGTGTGTGTGTATATATATACTTGACGGAGCCGTAGATGAAACTAACAATAATCTGTGTCGTATCATAAAATGGAGCCAATCTTATGGTTTAAAAATAAATCCTATAAAGACTCAAGTCATCATTCCTGGTAGTCCTCGGATGATCGCTAGAGTTAACTGGCTGACTCTAAAGAAAATCGTTTTCGATGATATCACCATTCCCTATAGCGATCTTGTATATCCCACTGGATCTTGGTGTGGGCGCGACCTGTAACAAAATATATATTAATATTTAAGGAAAAATCAAATATTTCGTTCCCAATTGAGGGAACGTCGTCAGTGATCAGAGAGTTTACAAAAAGTATGACAGACTTCAATGTTATTCTATCATACTTTTCAAAGTGGCCAACATTATCCTAATTTAAATAATCTTATAATGTGTACAAGCCTCTTAA
>WUAW01008036.1:15766-31891 GCA_017165845.1 Thaumetopoea pityocampa | reverse complement strand
CAAACGATCGTAGCAGGTGGAAGTGGTCTCTGCCTACCCCAATGGGAAAGAGGCGTGACTGTATATATGTACTATGTACTGTGGTTTCTGCCTACCTTTACCTTGGATGGGATATCGGCGTCAGTGTATGTATGTTCGGCGTTGGTCGTTGCCAAATGAAGTTATATATGTAGAACATCACACTCGAGCATTGTGGCTGTGTCTCCGATGTAATAATAGGGTCACTACATCTCTCCTCGCAGATGCTGTGAGAACTAGGTAAGAGATGCATCAGGATAACGGGCAGTAGCCTTATACTGTTGTTCAAACAAAACGAACAATTTACCAATGTATACGACTATCTGCAATTTATGAAAACTGCCATTTTTTTGGGCTTTGATAAACTGGATTTCGTATTCTTTAAAAAAACACATATAAAAATACATCCATCATCATCATAACTCGAATAGAGGAGGCGAGTCCGATTCTTACCTATTAGCTAAAATTTCTGCATGCTGATGACAGAAAATTTAATAAAACAAAACAAAGTCTTAAAATACTTTAATGCAATAATAATATAAAATATAATGTCGTTACAAGTTCTAAATAAGTAAATAGACATACATATAAAATACTATAAAAATGTTATTTATAAAATAAATTCTTTGTATACATCGATCGGAGTACCGAAATGGCAAGTTGCTAGGTATATTTTAGACGATTTTTTCTACTTACCGTAATATCTTCATAACAAACTAAACTATAATATAAATGTTATTTTTAACGCAATAGGTAGTAGTCCATTAATTTAAAACCGGACCATATCAAACATCGAGAATGGTAAGTCTTCTAACAGTTGTACGACAAAAGTTTTGCACGACTAATAGTTGGAACTGATGTATTTCTACTATGTTCAATGAAATAGCAAAGGGATCCTTTTGCTTCGATCGGAGCCCATACAGCCAAACAAGGTAACTTGCAACGTAGCTTGTAGCAAAGTGTTTTGTTAAAATCAAATGATTAATGGCTGGTATGCATTGTGCTCTTCATATTACATCACCGACCTCTTTTTGTACAAAAGCTTCTACAATGCAAGAAAGAGGAATTTGTGTTGAAAAACATTGCAGTATTCTTTTTTAATTATGTTTTAGAACCATGTGCCGTTAACGCCATTTACCCTATTTTTGTAAATTATTTTTATTAAAATAATTAGGCTATTGCCTTACATAAAACTTTCCATTAAATAAGAGATTATCAACTATATCGGATTGCTTTGGAGATCCAAATATGAGTATTTCTGACAGATGTCAGAGATACTCATACTGCAACTAACTTGCACAAACGACCATATATACCAACTTCCTATAACAATTTTCTATGTCACAACGACATAAGTCAACGACAAAATGTCAAATATGTACGAGTGATAGAAACGAAAAATAAAAAAAAAATTGACACTAGTTGAGTCTGAGACTAATGTCACCGACATAACCAATGGTACATTATCCGGGGCTATTTTTGTTTCTGTTACTGACATATTAATACTAGTGTCAGAAACAACATCCGTAGTCGCACTTGTTAGTTATGTAAGCGGATCTATATCCGGTTGTTTTCACCTCGATGTTTAATAACTTACAACCGCGTACGCTAAATCTGAGCTAATCTATGATAGATATCGATAAAGAAATAGCCTCCCTAGCCAAGTTGACATTCGACAATCGTTATCGCTAATAGAAAGGAAAACATTTATTGGAATGACATTTCTATTCGATAAGTCACATGTGACTTGGCGATTAGAAGTGTCATTCCAATACATTTTTTTCGTTTCTACTAGCGATAATGATTGTCGTGTGTCAACTTGGCTAAGGGGGCAGTTCAATTTACGAAAAGGCCCTTCACTATTTTATTGAAGACAGGCTTAGGGGTAAATAGCCCATTCCGAGTATACACGGTGTTTAGTTTTTTTAATATCGACTCATACACGCATCAGTGCTAATGAGCATTAAGTCACATCGCGAATTTGTGCACTACTGATTTTGTTATGAAGTAGGGCGCGATTTCGTAGATTGAAATAATTGTATTAGTTTTCTTTTTTCGCAATGTGAATACGATATATAATTTTGATAACAATAATTAAAATTAATCTAAATCTCTTATAGAACGAAACAATCGCTAATTATATCCCAGTAACTCGTAATTATAAATAATACAGTAGGTAGTTACAAACTCGGCCAAGCGATCGTGTCCATAGAGTTACATATTACTTAGTAACAAAATCTATTTTATGTAAGTAGGTAAGCCTTGTCATAACACAACTAAATTATATAACTGCAAAAACAGTTAAATGTCACAATCAACATAAAACAAAATAGTCACAATCTAATTAAAAATTTATACATTGTGCAAATACTATGCAGTTGAAAAGGCAACACAATAAATATAATAAATAGAGAATACAATGTCACAAAAAAACCAAATTATTATAGCTTCATAGCTAAAGTTATTTAATGTTTTTAAACCGTTCAAAGTTTTGCCTTTAAGTACTAGTTTATGTTATAAAATGCAAAGATATGAGATGCATATTTCTATAATTTAACAATGAATTAGCATTAATTAAATATACTTATATAATACTCGTGGCAAATTTGATTTTTACTATAATTGCTAAAAATATATGAATTGTGATACCTTATAGGTTATGATAGAAATTAGAGTAACAAATTAAATTTACTATTAAAAATCTGTTAGTTTCATAACTTTTACCGACATGTACAGTGCCAATATTACTCGTAAAAAAAAATATTTTTCTACATTTGAAAATAGATGACAACAACCATTTCGCTTTAAGTAATTTTATAATTTTGAAGTTACTTATGTAAAACTTACTTATAATTACTATAACTATTTAGGGATTTAGTTAAACTTTGTTAAAAATAGATATTTTTAATAACTATTTAAAACTAAAATACTAATTAAATAAGATCATAAAGATGCTGTTGTAATAACGACTGATTTTACCATTGATAATACTAACTGTTATAGAATGGGATTTTAAAATATGGCGCGAACCGCCTCTACTTCTCGCTCGAACACTATCGCTGTTTTACTCACAAACATAAAAACATAAACCAAAAATTACTTATAAAGTAAATCGTTCTCGTTTTGACCTCAGTGGTTTTGTGTCGCCGCCATTTTTAATCCTATTCTATATCTACGTACGTCGTACATATATTTCTACAATATAATCTGTCAATGATAACTTCTAAAATTATTTCAACTTTGCAATATAGTTTACAATCACACACACACAGGTTTATCAAAAAAAATCACTATCGATTCTAATATTACATTGTATGGAAACAGCGATAAAGTCAATAGCTTAAAACTTCTATTAGTTATTAACTTCTATTTGTGAAACTTTTATTAACCCGATAATATGACTTATCGGCTCTTTCTGCCGCCTCTGTTCAACGTTTCAGATCTGCCAGTAAATCCATCGCGATTTTTTTTTACTATTTCTTAGTGGCCAATGATAATTTTGACACCTGGATCGGGCTCACCAGCGACATCTTTAGCCAGGGGTGCGTTGCCGCATATACGGAAATTCTCTGTATACGGTATAACACCGACCAAGAAGCCAGAAATGATCACCCACAACCCTGCTACGTAAAAGGCTGCATCCCATTGTCCGGTAACATCTTTCAGAAGACCTGCAATGAAGAAGAGAACAAGTACAGTTTATTGTTTCGGTAAGTATTGCATAAGAAAATCTTAAAAAGGTAAATCCAGCCTCCTGTTTGTATGACTGGGACATAGTCCCCATGTATAAAGGAGTGTTTCTTCATGAGAATCCATGACTTTGTGAAGAAGTGACATTCTGATATATAGAGAGGTGTGTCAGGATTGTAGTATGATATATTGCGAACCGCGGTCACTGCCTACCCTTATGGGATACCGATGTGAGCATATGTATATATCAATATTCATGACGTTAGGTTGAACCGCTTACAACAGAGGTTCCCAGACTTTTTTCTCATAGACCACTTTCAAAATTTAGCCGGTTCCGGTGGACCCCCTGCAGCTACATTTCTACCATATTCCCAAAACTCGACAAAAAATGTGAAGATTAGATCTAACTATGGAAATTTGTGTACGCCAACCCCTGGGGGTCCACCTGGACCACTTTGGGAACAAAGGGCTTAGAAGGTCATGCCCTACAACGCCATCTAGTGACGAGTTAAAGTAAAATGGACAGCATAAAACATCTATAAAAATAACCAAATGTGCCAAGTTTCACGGTGATTGGATCGGAGTTCATCAATTGTTTTCGACTATTTCGTTGTGATTATATGTCAGTGTGGTCAAAAAATAACACTTTTATTGCCGTTTCTAAAAACTTTTACAGTATGGCGAGCAGACTCCCGGGCAGAACTTAGTATTTCATTAACTTGATTATTTCAAGTTTTACGAGTACGATGTTCACAAGTTTTACGATCGCTGTAATCACAAGTTCTAGTGATGATGTTTTAATGGATCACGCCTATGACAGGAATCAAATGAAGAACTAAAGTCGTAAAAAATATATTGGTGCCTATTCTGTTGTATTAGTCCCTATCTTTTTCTAATGTCAAAAACGCCAAACGAGATAGCTACAATTTTGGTGCTGTCAGTTTCGTTTAAATACGTCAAAATTAAAAGATTTAGACGCGATCTCGGAATATATGGAATAAAGATACGCAAAAGGCTTTCTTGAACCCCTATAAATACTCGCTATAAATGTTTGCTATCTCATTTTGGCGTTTGACATTAGAAAAAGATAGGGAGAGACTAAATATAGTTTTTTAGTTAAAAATAGATTTTTTTTACAGAAATTTTGGTAAATTTCTGTAAAAAAAAATCCAACTAACCAACCAACCAACTAACCAACTAAGTCTTAACGCCCGTCAAAGTTTAAATATTTTATTACAATTAAGTTTAACCGTTCACATCTGAGCAAAACCTTTTTAAGTTTGTTATGTTGGCTCACATGGACCAGTTGCCTTTTGTCCGTTTAATAATAAATAGTAGTAATATTTTTGACACTTGCCTGCGCTATTGCCCAATGCACTTAAATTAATATCTTTATTCATACAGATTTAGTTTGTACACTAACATTGAGTTATAAATTAAAATCTAGTCTTTAAGATACATATAGGCTAGAAATAAATATACGTGTATATTGGCGTTTTTCAAAATTTCACTCCTAATAAAAACTAATTTATTAGTTTTTATAAGCTAGGATTTTACTCCTAGCTTAGTAATTTTAGCCCCAAAATGGAACACCGCAAAAGTCTTTTACAAAGAGGTATTACGGTAATTAAAAATAAAGATTAAAAACACTTCAGCGAAGGTGCAGGGAACAGTTAGTACTTTATAAGTTGGCAGCACTGTAATGAGTTTTCGCACGAAATTCGAGCGGGATGTCACTTAAATTGTTTAAAGCTGCAGTTTTATGTTTGCGATTTTTTTGAACAGAAAAAATAATTGAACAACCAATGTTTCAAACAAAATTACGTGTACTTGAATGGATAAAGTTTGCAGAAAAGCTACGGTGTAACTTTTAGGTCAAAAACACAGCCATATGAGTAGTATAAGATATTCAAAGGCCAAGAATCAATAGAAGCTGGTGCTCCAAAATCGTCGTATCAGTATTAGGGATACATTACATACATACATTAGGTCGAATATATTTTAAAGTCATATTCTAAAAATGAATAATTGTTCTCGTCATACTCATAATTAATTACACATAATATTATCCCCCATAATTGGTCAAGTTATAATATTCTATGAGTAAGATGTTATTGTTACATTGTTATTGTTATTGTGGTAATATGCCATGTAGGTATAGACGACTGTGAAGTCATCGATAGATATTAAATTATAATATTAATGATTTTTTTTTTTAATTTTAAACTACTTACCAGCTATAGGTGGTCCGACAAGATGCCCAATACCCTGACTCAGCAACACCAGTCCGTACGCCATCGTGAACCTCTCCAAAGCGATTAATTCCACTAGTATACTCGGAGTATAGGAATATGAACTAGAAAACATTAGACCAAAGGCCAAAGCGTTCAAAGCTATTATATAAAAGCTGTATGGGGAATGAGGGTCCAAGATTCGTATCAGAACAGGGAACAGTATGATCGTCGCTCCACAGAGGATAAGGCATAGGGCATATGTTTTTGTGACATTCACCCAAGGCAGGTCGCCCATCCATCCGAGGCCAACCTGCAAAAGAATTCGCATTATCATAAACGAAGAATTACCATATCTTGTTCATGTTAAATTATTTAACTAAATTTAGTTCATTATTATATGATACTACCAGCAAATAANNATACTCTCCATCCAAAGGTTGCCTGGAAGAGATCGCTTTTAGCGATAAGGCCGCCCATTGTAACACTTTTCATGTTTGTTTCTTTTTTCTTTTGTAATTGTTTTTGGTGTGTCAATAAAGAATTATCTGTCTATAATCTTAAAACTGATTCTGATTGACGAGCCAATAATCTCCCTAATTATGTAGGTGGAAATTCCACTTTTAATCTTTACCAATGGCAGACATCTTGAATTATTTGATGGATCCAAAGATCATGCTGCTTACTATCCACTCCACTCTACTGCTGATCATGGGCTTCCTACTTAAAAAGGGGAATTTGCCATATACTTTAAGCTTGGCGGGCGTCTTGGAGATTGCTGTAAATATTGATTGAATAACAGGATAACGTTGCTTCCCATTATCCTGATGCACCCATCAGCTGATTCTCTCAGCGTTCAAGGGGAGATATGGAATGACGCAAATATTATGCTGACACTACACCGCACTTTACCATCCATTAATCGACGACTGATTGGTACGAGAGCACTGACCTTACTTTCTGTACCAATGAGTCCCGGCTTCGAATCCTAGTAGGGACAAACTTTGTGTGATAAGCACGAATGTTTGTACCCGATCCATGGACGTATTTATCTATTTGTGTGTAGTATTAATCTATATAAGTATGTATATCGTTATCTAGTACTCAAGATACAAGGAATCCTAATTTGGGACCTAGATCAATGTTTATGAAAGTTTCCAGAATTCTTAGTATTATTTATTATTATTCTCGATAAAGTTACATTCTTGTAGATGAGTTCGCTTAGCGTCAGATCTGAGCTTGCGGATACATATTGGTGGTAATTCTGCTGTAACAGAACTTATCTTTTTCTAATGTCAAACGCCAAGAACGCCAACTATCAAAGTGATGAGAGTGAAATTTTAAATTGTGGCGAGCGGTGCGGTGATGGAATTCAGCGGCTGGAATTTATCCAAACAATTCTTCAGAACACTCCCCAAGATCTTGTTAAAATTATAATGAATACTTACAATGCCGATGATGGTAGCGATACCGAAGACACTGAGCATCCATGATCCATCGCTGTCTGAGTAACCACACGTGTGCATGAAGTTGGATATGTAGAAGTAAGGCACAATGAACCATACGAACAGCACCAAGGTCGAAACGTTCATCATCAGGAAATGGAACTCAGTGAACATGTTGAAGTCGAAAGTTTTGTTTATTGTGTCCAAAAGACGCCTGCCCCAGGACTGAAAATTAATGATTAAAATTGTATTAGTGTTCTTATTTTATTGCACCATTATACATATATTCGTTTAATACTTTAATTTACGCTTATACATAACTTTTCTTTAATTTTTATTCGAAGTAACGGAATACTAAACTAAACTAAATCTCTGACAATTTTTTGTGAGAAATTAATGAAACGTGTTTTATGAATGTTCCCGATAAATATTCCTAATATGAATATTCCAATTTCTGTGCCCTTTTATAGTATATTGTATAGCTAATAGATATGAGCACTTATTCGCATCAAACTCAACATCTTTGTAATCATACTCATTACAAATAAATATTATATTAAAAAAGAGGAATTAATTACCATGTGGCTCGGGTAATTATTGTAAATTCAAAGTTTGCAGACAGACAATACACCAAACAGTCGTCTCGTTTATACAATTAATTAAATAAACAGTTGAATATATATATTCACTTACATACGCATACTGTAAAACATACTAATTAACGGCCTTAAAAGTAAGTTATAATTATATTGAGGTTATGTTTAAGCCATTATCCTAATCCTCAAATTGATTATATTTTTCTTTTAAAATAATCTCAAATAGACTTATTTGTATTATAGACATGGGTATGGACACACGCACTCATGCACGCACACACACACACACACACATGCACGCACGCACGCACGCACATACACAAACACACATGCACGCACGCAGTCACGCACGCACACACACAGAAATGCACACGAACACACAAATATTGTTTAACATTTTACACCCTTCTGCATGACAAGAGGTCATTATTATGCGCAAAATGTGATTAATTTTTTTTCTGTTATTTCTGTTTTATGTGTTTAATCACTTTTCGTTTATATTATTGCGTCTAATGTGTGCTATTGAGATAAAATGTATTGTTTTTGAGGGAGATGTGGAGTATTCAAATACTAGCTATTATTACTTGCTTAAATGGAGACTCCAAACACTAATATTTAGTATCGTAAGTTAAAGAAATAAATAAATTTAAAACAAATTATTTGTTAAATTCAGAGACATGACATACTATTTATATTCATATTTTTATCATATATGATAAAAATATGAATACCGTATACCGTAGAAAAACAATTCTATCTGGAATTTGACTTCATCATCACCATATTAGCTTACAGACATCCACTATTACACATAAGCTTCCTCTAATGATCGTCAGAACAACCGGTGTTGAGCCGCCTGCATCCCTTGATTAATCATGCCCTTCATTAAGTCCTCGGTCCACCTAGTCAAAGGTCAACTCACACTACGCTTTCAGGGTCGGGGTCGCCACTCCAGCACTTTAGGACCGCAACGTCCATCGGGTTTACGTGCTTTTTGCTTTGCCTACTGCCACTTCAGATTTGCAACACCTTGAGCCACATCGGTGACTCTAATTTATTTGATTTCAACTAAAGACTAGAATTAAGTGGTTAAGCCAGGGTCTGTTGTTATTGCAGGGAATGTAACTGTGGGGCAGTTATTTGGACAATTCTTGCGACAATTTTTATGTGTCTTCCGAAACCTGGAGGAGAATAGATATTTGTAAACTACATAAAATTCTTACCTTCTCTTCCTCGACAGACCACATAGAATTTCTGTAAATGTCAGGACAAGACGATGCTCTCAATTTATATTTGGCAATATTCATCATGGCACCGCGATGCATGATCGAATTACGATGTACCCGGATGCCTCTTAAGTAATGATGATCAGTGCTCAACTGTCTTGTCCACCAGTCTTGGCGGTCATTTCTATTCACGATCACCGCTGGCTTGTTCTCTGGTATTGGCTGAAGTAACTTCTCTCTGACCATATCTAACTTGGATGCAAATTCTTCTTTCTTCTTCTTATTTAGCTTTAACTTCATAGACATTGTAATCGGCTTCGTCTTTGGTGCTTCTGGTGGGTGTTCTGCAAGTTTTTGTTCGGAGGTACTCCTTAAAGCCAAAAGTGATGGGTAATTCTGTAGTATTATATTGTAAAGACGTTTATTTGTGACCAACTGATCTAATACTTCTGCTGGCACCTGAAAAAAATATTATGAAAATCACATTTATTCGCGACCCTCGTCAACATAGCGATTAATAGAAAAATATAATGTCTATAAAATAAACTTGTGATGATTGAATATTTTAGAATTGTGATAAGGAATAATAATTTCTTGCTTGTAAAATTATATTGTGGATTAGTGACATTACGTAGTCCAAGCACGTAGGAATTTATCTAGCCGAGACTTCATATCGATGAAGTGAAGAACAATCTCCAGGAGGGTCAGTTGGTTAGAAATGGCCTTGAAATGGCTGTCCGCATGTAAGCACGACCTGAGAAAGACTAGCTAGATACTGTTGGTAAGGAAAAATAAGTCAATGATAATGACAGACACAGCTACTGCAGCGCCTACCAAAAATCAAATCTAAGAAATGATTTTGAAATGATACCTATATTATGCAGAAAAATACTTTGAAACCGGTTGTGTAGTTTCAGAGAAATATATAAATAATTAGCAAAAAAACAGACCTGAAACCTTTGGGAATACAGATATGTATAATGTGACTCCTGTGGATGATTTATAATGATAAAATATTATAAAAAAACTATTTTTAGATTTTATTATTCAATACTGAAAAAAAGTTTTGAAATCAGCCTACTTATGTAACTAGAAATGTAAGCCCAAAAAAAAATACATGTTTACGATATCACATTCTCTTTCCCTTAACCAATGAAACTAGGTTTTGGAGTCTTTTTGGGTTATAAGCAATATAGTCAGTAACAACTCCATTAAAACCCCTCTAGTAGTTTTTGCGTAAAAGGAACAAATAGACAAATAATTTAATAAATATTATTTTAGTCTCTAAATTGATAGAGAAATACTGCCTTTTCGATTACAATCAAAATATTCTATGTACTCAGATACAGCTTAGTTACATATTTTTATATGTATAGATCATATATATAGAAATATTATTATACAGTATAAATTTTATAATATATAACAATCACCTTTTCGCTTTGTCTCAAAAATGTTGGCAGATTAACAACAGAGCTACCTCTATGTTGTTGTGAAAGATCGGCATTTATTTTAGTAACTGCTTCTAAATTTTCTGCTTCGGCAATAGAAGCCACTAACGTTGTTAGAATATATTCAGGTGTTTCGCCACTCTTCAGCAATGTCTTTAACTCTTCTACTCCTGGATATACAGATTCTCCACCGCCAGACTTAGCAGAAATAGACATAGAACTAGAGGCTCGCTTTGTTTTATTAAGTTTTCGTTGTTTCTTTTGTTCCAAAATCAACCATTCGGGATCTCTCATTACAGCACCACACACGCAAACATTAAGTACAGTACCGGCTAATAATAATAAAGCACCTCTCCAACCAAATTCATCCAATAAAAATGTGGTAAGAGGGGAATATATAAATGTACCAAATCCAACTCCACATGATCCCAGTCCAACTGCCAAATTCCGACGCTTCTCAAACCAATACGCGATTGATACAACGGCCGTGACGTATAACAGGCCTGTTCCAAGTCCAGCCATAAGACCATAGGTGACATATAATACTTCAATTGAATTGCTGTAGGAAGCAGCCACAAATCCAATCGTGGAAGCTATACCTCCAACAATTGTCATACTCCTACATCCGTATCTATCTACTAAAGCACTCATAATTGGTCCAGCAATTAATGGAACAGAAATAAACAAACTTCCAATTAAGGAAGTTTTAGCTTCACTGGAGTCAAAATATATAACAAATTGGTCGTGCATCAAGCCGTAAGAGAATGCAAGTCCATCTGCTACAGTAGCAATGAGAAATGAGGCAGCCACGACCACCCATCCCCATCCTCCATCAGGTATTTGAGGTTCTAGTTCTGGAGGCGGTTTGCTAGAACAAATACTATCAGTATCACCCAATCCAAAAAACTTAACACCTTCATTCGTTGACATCGCATCTTCTTCATTTTTAGAATCTTTATGATAAGCTACAGTAAGGTTATCATTATTAGGTTTCGTTTTTATAGAATTCACGGTATCAAGATTATTCTTAGGCCTTTGCGCATCTCTAGAATCATTCTTTTCGTCGTTAACACCGTCTATATACTTGATATCATGGTTCCGTTGTAAAAGAGGGGACGTAGTCTTCTCCTCTTCAGACGGTATTTTATAATCATGCTTGATTGGTGGCTCTTTACCTGGAACTCCATTTATATAAGTTCTTTGCGAGTCCATTAGTTTTTAGAACGAACCCTTTTTAAGTACGGTGCTAAGTACGTACTTTGTGTGTATTTTATCTCTATTTCAGTCCTCTAACGGACGTCGTGAAACTACCAGAATTGGACTAAAAATCCAATTAGTGTGATATCTACGTTGAAGAGATCGTTAGTTCTCTCGACCAGTGTCTTAATCTTGGATCTCTAGCGGAATAGCGACAGAGTCTCGATATACAAAGTGTTAGGGCGCGAGGGTTGTTGCCTGTCGAGTACAT
This sequence comes from Thaumetopoea pityocampa, assembly GCA_017165845.1. Taxonomy (NCBI): domain Eukaryota; kingdom Metazoa; phylum Arthropoda; class Insecta; order Lepidoptera; family Notodontidae; genus Thaumetopoea; species Thaumetopoea pityocampa. Next base: position 19,766 of record WUAW01008036.1, on the reverse strand, counting down.
CAAGGACAGGTTAGTCCTCGATTTCACACTTTTAAAAAAAGCACTTTTTATATTTTCACACGTTCGTCTCCTGAACGGCGTGCGCCTTCTTGACATTAATTAAAGTGTTGTAACATGAAATATTTCCAACATTTCAACTTTATCGAAGACAGGATGAAATCTGAAACAAAGAAAATAACACAATTAATATACATAAAACAAACTGAAATTATTAGTTGCCTAAAAACGGGATCGCTTGTTATGATTCCGTATAGTTTTGAATCGGGTATGACCTAAAATGCAAATTTCCCATATAATCGAAGTAACGATTTCAAAAAAAAATCAAAATATGAAAAAATCCTAAACACGAGTATAATTGTTACATCAAATGTTACAATACTCGTTAGATCAAAGAATTCTAAGTATTATACACAAGCTGAATCCTACAGCTTCGCTTGCAATAACTGGATTCACAGTCTAACAAACAGAGATATAGATAGATAGACACTTATTGCTTTTATTATTAGTGTCAATAATGTGGACTAACAACGTCCTTGGTAGCTTGAAATGTTTAAATTAACAACATTTTTTTTATATGGCACAAAACGGCCCTGAACTATGGAAAAATCTACAATGGTGGTAATCCTGTAGTAACAGAACTTAATTAAATTTAGTCTCTCTTTTTCTAAAGTCAAACACCAAAACGAGACGGCAACAATCTTAGCGAATATCAACCTACATTTCTGTTGCGTTTTTGCGTATAGTCGTCATGTTCCGAGGTTGCATTTAAATTTGTATTGAGAACTCAATTTTGACGTGTCTAAACTAAACTGGCAGCACTAAAATTAGCTAGATAGCTATCTTGTTTTGGCGTTTGACATTATAAAAAGATAGGGAGAGACTAAATTTAGTTAAGTTCTGTTAGAGCAGAATCATCACCAATACGTTGCATAGGAGAACACAAGGTTAGGTTAGACGGACCAAAACTAAAAGAAGTATCTGCAGTTCATACGAATATTGTGACAATAAAACCATTTTTAAGCACGTAACAAAAACGCCATTACCAGTTTTATTTATTATGACCGTGAAATTTTTCGTCAAATGTTTTATTCATGCGGGATTTAACTGCGCAGTATAAAACTAAAACGTCAAACTCTTTATTTTTAGTATTAATTGTATTGTCTACCTACATATGATATACATATATTAAAATAATCAAATACTCGTAGGGTTGGGAACTCGAGGTTGAACATCGATATTGTTGAGGTTGAAGAAATTATTTACTCAGTTTCTAAAACTCCGACACCTCTTGCGAATATCTATGTGGAGGCTTGAGCCTCCTTCGAAATACCCTTATGCTATTCCCGTTTTTAATCTTTAAGGCAAGGCCGGAGTACACTCCACACTCGCCATCTTGTCCGGTGACTCTGTACTCGTAAAGGCCATCTGTGGCCAACGGAATTTCTCATTTCTAAAAACAACCGCGTGTCACTTTCGGCCGTACCAAGGACATGGTTACGATACGTAAGTGGAGTTCGACTCACTGAATCCACTTAGCGTTCTCCTACTGAACTGATACCCAGAAAGCCTATATTCCCGTGATAGGCTCACATATGTAAGGTGCTATAAACCAGATCAGTGCGGGTTATAAAATATTATATTAAATTGTTGTTTTATTATGTAAATACCGACATACATAAAACCACACCTCTAACATTCACGTGTGAATGTAGAGTCATAAACTAAGCAACTAATGTCATGAATATGCCTATATAATGTCACAACTTTCACTTTTAACCCAATTCTTATACCTGTTGTAAGACGGGCGCACTCCGCGCTGTAGGCACAAAAATATACCTACGCCATGCGACCCATTCTGTTGGGTCTAACACAGTGCGTGTCACACGCGCGTTGGACTTGGGTGTCCGCGTGCTATTTCAACCAATGAACATTTGTACTCAAGTGTTATGACCCTGCCGGGTGAGAAAGAAATGAGCAATTCTGAAACGGTTAAAGTAAAAACTAACACATAGAGATTTGATTCATATTAGCCTGCAAGCACAGAGCGACGTGCTTTGTTTAATACACAATGCTGTTCGAACTAAAAATGCGCTTTATTTAGTCGTCACCAGAGTCGCTATTTAATTAAATTTATTGACGAAGGGCATTTTCTGGTCTCTTTCTTCTGTGCCTGTACACTAAGGCTTATAGATGTTAGAAACCAACCTACTGATATGAGTGATAAACTCCTGGCTAGCATTTTTTATTGAAAAAAAATATGGATGAACAAAATGTATGATGGACATTCATGGGAAAATCCCTTCGGTAGATACTTCTTAACGAATTAATAGAATAATATGCATCTTTATAGATTACTTCACAGAACTTATCGCAATATCTATTACTATTATAAAATTGTTAAATGTCAAATTTTGTAAATCAAAGGTATTTAAAAAAAAACTACTCACATCGACTAATTAAGGGCTTCTGAAACCAAATCCGTAGATATTTATTTGTTTGTTTGTTTGTTCGAGCTTCAAGCAAAAACTAGCAAGTAGATTTTAGTCAAATTATTACAATCATAAAAGTACTATTCCGACTTAAATACTGCGGCATGTTTCATCAAAATCGGTCCAGTGAAATTTAAGATACAGCTTGATCCCTGTTTTAGTAGTCGCCTTTAAAGTACGAGAGCCGAAGTAAAAGTAATTCTGAGGCTTTTTATATAAATCTATGATTGTTTCGGGATTTCCCATGTAGCGGAAAACCGACATTCACGCGGGCAGAACCGTAGGCAAAAGCTAGTTTTTTATATTTTATTACCTCCACCTTCTACCCTCATCTACCCTTCTATCTGAGGGTATATGAACAACCTGGCAGTGTTTCGAGACCGACAATAGAGGATACTAATATCATCAGTTCACCCAATCGAAACGTAAAGTTAATAGTATATTATATGAGTTTAAATCGCGAGAAATTAAAATAATAATAATAATATGCATCATTATTCTTTTACAATATAATTTTTTACTTAGGTTATTTTGATAATGTTATAAATGCAAAAACTTTGATGATCGAATGTATATAATATCAAATATCAATCAAAGCAAAACGGCTGAATCGATTAGCAAGAAATTCTATACGTAGTTAGAAAATTATCTGTAATGAGACAACATCATCACCATCAGCCCGTGGAGGTTCACTGCTGGACATGAACCTCCTCCTAAAAGAGGGGGGATTAGCCACAATCTTCACGCTTAGCAGGCGTCTTGGAGGTCGCAGTAGATTTTCATTGAAGAACAGGTTGAATCTGCTGCCCATTATCGTGGTACCCTATCCCTTAGCTGGTTCTCACAGAATCCACTGGAAGGTGGTGAAGTGACGCTAATATTATGCCAGCGCCACACAGCGAATGATGTTTCATTCGCTGTGTGGCGTGTGATGTGTAAAATGTACCCTACCTTTAATTAAAATACCACACGCAGTGAAGCTAGAGCAACAACTACCTCTATAACAATTAATACAATATTTTGACCTGTTGATAATATTTTTACTGTGCCACAAATAATTAGAAATACAGACAAACAAATCTAATAACACTGTAACATTAATTTTTAGCCATTGCCATTGTATACGTGATCACTGACGTTCTTGGAGCGTGCGACGACCCGCCGGTCAAGGTGAGCCAGCCGTCAAAGCGAGGCGTGTCAACATATTATTATGACTGATACTTGTGGTGATTCTGCGGTAGCAGAACTTAACTAAATTTAGTCTCTCCCTATCTTTTTCTAATGTCAAACCCCAAAACGAGATAGCTATCAATTCAGTTTAGACATGTCAATAATAAGTACAAATTTAAACGTGCCCTCGGAACATGACGACTATACACAAAAACGCAACAGAAATGTAGGTAGGTACTCGCTAAAATTGTTGCTATCTCGTTTTGGCGTTTGACTAAAGTCAAACGCCAAAAGTTTCTCGCTATCTTTTGCTTTGACAAAAGATAGCGAGAAACTGAGTT
>WUAW01008033.1:56918-67536 GCA_017165845.1 Thaumetopoea pityocampa | reverse complement strand
GTACACCAACGTAGACCCCCGTCGAGTCTCCCGTGGACCCCTGGGGGTCCACCTGGACCACTTTGGGAACTCAGGGTATAGATAGAGATAGATATATTTGTAAAAGAGAAAATGTGTATGTTTGTCTTGGTATTAAAAATCTAAAATTAACACACCACAGACAGGTGGGAATAAACTTTCTATCTGCCATAAACTTCATTAGCCTACGATAGAAAAAAATATCTCCCGACTAATTTATTTCTACAAGTACTTAATACGAATGCATTCTTATCTATGGCTTTTAATGGAACAAAATGGTGGCCTGTTTTACGAAAAACTCTTCGTTAAATAGAACTCAACAGATAGAGACAAGCAATTCGTGAATGTTATACACTAGCTTTTAGCCGTGGCTTCGCTTGCGTAGATGTCCTTAAATACATGTTAGAGAGCGTTGATAATACAATTATTTGATAAATTTGTAAACATATTATTCTATACCTAGAGAAAAGTTTTTTTTTTGGAGATAATTGGAAGGTACCCCTATGTCGTTCTCTGTACTTCTGACAATATGTGTACAAAATTTCATGATGATCGATTGAGTAGTTTAGAATTGATAGCGTAACAAACAAACATTCGCATTTAATATTAATAAGTTAGGATTAGCTTCTGCCTACGGCTCCGACCGCGTGAATGTCGGTTTCCCGCTACATGTGAAATCCCGAAACAATCATAAATTTATAAAAAAAACGCCTTCGAACCACTTAAACTTGAGCTCTCGTGCTTTAACTGTGGCTACTAAAATAGGGATCAAGCTGTATCTTTAATTCTACTGGGCCCATTTTGATGAAACATGGCATAGTATTTAAGTCGGAATAGTAGATTTAAGACAGTATTCTTAAGTTAGTAAGATTTAGTTTGATTAAAATCTACTCGCCGATCTTTGCTTGAAGCTCGAACAAACAAACAAACAAATATCGACTGATTCGGTTTCAGAAGCCCTTAGTTAATCGATCTGAGCAGTTTATTTAAAATATCTTTTAATTACAAAATTTAACATATAACAATTTTATAATATGAGTCGTATAGAGTCAACGGCGGCTATCTCACTTTTGGCAATTTTTAGTTGACAATGAAAAATTCAATGTTTTTAATAGTATATCTGTTTGTTTAAATTAATATTGGCCATGTTCATTGGAAAATCAAACCTAAATCTTGATTTAGTATCAAAGATGTCAATATAATAAAAATATTTTTTTAATAATCTTTTCTTTTATAGTTACTCAAAAATTGCTCAAAACGAGATAGCCGCCTTTGATTCTAGACGACTCATATTTAGTACACATACTATAGATTATAGACCTTGTCAATATCCAAATACAAGCCGTTCGTGTGGGAGCGGGAAAGAAGTATTAAAACCGAGTATGGACCTATTTAATACAACCAATTAATTACAGGTTTATAACAGTTTTATCAAAACACGTTTTCAACTTAAAAGGTTTTAAAACATTCAATATGTGGTTCATGCCGTCACAAATCACGGTGCAGAGGCGGGGTGCGGCAAAGTGGGACTCTCTTAGGCTGGGTTCCGTAGACAGAATTAGAAAAAAATATAATTTAAAAAAAAATAGAAAACACGCTTTTATAGTTAATTAAACTAAAAAGTAAAAATAATACTTAATATAAGAATAAAAGGATTAACGAGAAAATTAATGTTCTTGTGGTAAAAGCATGGGGTGCTCGATATCAATTGTTATAATTTCTTACTGGTTCTATTCCGAAATGCAGAGTTAGTTTATAAATGTAGTACTAAGCGCCCCACGCTTTTACCACAATGAGGTTAAGTTTCTCGTTAATAATTTTATTCTTATATTAAGAATTATTTTTTACTTTTTAGTTCGATTAACTATAAAAGCGTGTCTTTTAATTTTTTTAAACTATAATTTAAATGTCTGTTTTAGTTCGATCTATAAAAACAAAATTATTAAATTATTTATGATAATTTTTTTATTACGAGGGATGATCCAAAAGTAATTCAATATTTGATTATTTCTAGTCCTCGTAAAATACAAAAACTACTTTTTTGCTCGCTTATATACCTACTACTTCACCATAAAAAATCATATAAATAGGAGACGGTTCGCGGGAGGTACATTCATTTGAATAAGAACCGTCGAAAAGAAAACATCAAAATGGGGAAAAGCGAAATAAGAGCTGTCATCAAGTACCTCTGTTTAAAAAAAATGTCTACCAAAGACATACACAGTGACTTGGTGGAAACATTAGGAGACTGCTCCTCCATACTCAACAGTTGCACGCTGGGTCAAAGATTTTAAACTGGGCAGAACATTCACTGAAGATGAAAATTGCGAAGGACGCCCATCCACGTCTCTAACCGAAAATAACGTGAAAAAAGTGGAAGATATTGTGTTGGCAGATCGAAGAGTGACCATCAGGTATATAGCTGAGGTCACAGGGATCTCACATGGTAGCATTCAAAGAACTATTGCCAACGAATTGCATATGATAAAGGTCTCTGCACGTTGGGTGCCGAGAATGTTAACTGACGAGCAAAAGAAAAAACGAGTCGAAATTTTGAGGCTGTATCTCGAAAAGTTTCAAACTGATAGAGGAAACTTTTTGTCACGTTTTGTAACCATGGATGAGACCTGAATCCACTATTTCGATCCCGCGACCAAACAACAATCCATGCCTTGGAAACGAGCTTCCTCACCGACACCAAAGTAATTCAAAGTTTCAAGTTCCGCAAGCCGGAACGGACGCCATAACTTTTATGGCGTCCGTTTTTTGGGACGCTGAAGGAATTATTATGGTGAAATGCTTGGAAAAGGGAGCCACTATCACGAGCTCTTACTACGCAGATCAAATAAGGAGATTGCGGGAGGCGATTAAGAAAAAAAGACGCGGGAAGCTGCGAACTGGAGTGCTGTTTCGCCAAAATAACGCACCGTCAAACAAAGCTGCAGTTGCGATGGCTGCCTTTTAAGAATCAGGATTTGAACTGCTTGAACACCCTTCCTGTTCCCCAGATCTGGCTCCCAGTGACTTCTACTTCTTTTCTTGGCTCAATGAACAAGAAATAAAGGCAAGAAATTTGAAGACAACGGCGAAGTAATAGCCGCTGTTGAGGCGTTTTGGGAAGATCAAGAGAAAGATTTTTTTTCTAAGGGAATTTTAGGTTTAGAAAGGAGAGGATAAACGTATTAATTTGTTAGGAGACTATGTAGAAAAATAAAAATAAATTTTAAGCGTAAACATTGTTTTATATTGATTACCATTACTTTTTTTATCACTTTTTTCGTTTTGCGCGACTTTTCCAATAACGTATCTATCGTGTAAATCGAGGGATGACTGTACTAACTTTTGCCCGCGGCTCCGCTCCGCGTGGAGAGATCACACTGATGATTTGTCCCTAAAACTAAACATATTTGTGTTTGCACTGAAGTCAGTAAAAAATGTAATATCTAGAAAATTCGCTATAATGGTATATGATGCCTATGTTTGTTCCTTGCTAAAATATGGTATACCAGTTTGCGGTAACTCTTCTGATATTCAGAGAATATTCATAGCACAACAGGAATGTATGCGCCCTATTTTCGATATGGAATGGAGTGAATCTTGCAGACGGGTGCTTACATCGGAGAATCTCTTGACTGTTCCTTTTATTTATATATATGACATCGCTAAATTTGTGAAGTTTAGCTCGTCCCTTTTTTAAGATAAATGATAATACTAGTTAACGAAAAATATTGTGAAATAACTTGGATTCTTGCTTATTGTAAAAAATTGTAATTTTCAGTCCCAAGAATATTTTTATAATATTTGCACGACCAATTTGTCACATATAGTGAATCTGAATTTAATGTAATTACACATATATAAAACCTATACTTTAGCAAATAAATAAACATTCATACATTCATTTATAACACGATAGTGCGTGACGTGGCGCCAATGTTAAGATCCCAATCACGCGCCTGCGCGTGGTCTTGAAAAAGTATCGCAGTAGCCCCGTAAGATATTTAAAATTTGTTATTACAAGTAAACGGTCTTCCGGGAACCCCATTTCTACGGCAAGGCAATAATTAATATATATAAATATTGGGTATATTCGCGAATATTTCTACCTCACAGACCCCCAAATGGCCGAAGGTAAAAAAAGGATCAAGATAAGGAGGCAGAAACGTAAACATTGAACACGTACAGGCCTAAATATAAATGTCTCGGGGACACATTAAGATAGCGCGAGGAATGTTAAAAGCTATTTAATATTATGTTCTGTTCAAACTTTATTACAGGCCACGGGCAGCCACGTGGAAAGTACAGGACAGTAGATGATAATCCACACAATCTACAGCTCTGTAGACAGTTCTAATGTTACAAGCTCTCCCCCCCCCCCCCACTTAGGAGGGGGGTTCGTAAGATGCCGCCAGTGTGACGATTCATGGAATCATTACTAGCACGTCGATAACCTTTGTTCCGAATCGCAGAGTATTTCCCAAATTCTTGGTTATCGCAAAACTTGCCATTTGGAATTCCGTATCTTCGCTCTGGCTCCGGAGTATCCGATGTGGCTGCTAGAAACTAACTCCGCTATTTATAAAGTCTATTACTATTTATACGGTCGCGAAAATATGGTATTTGCGTACTTTCTACGCGGTTTATTGAACATACTGGTCGCGCTATTTAGTTATACGTAAGGGTTATGTACTCCGTACCGATTTTGACCTTGATCACGACACATGAGAGTTTCGACCTTATATTACATGAAACAAGTTTAATATCGGTATGCTATCACTTCGTAGATAGACTTGTTTAATGTTGACTATATCGATAATTAAGAATGGAAAGTTCTAGACTTTTAAATATTATTTATTAATACTCGTATAATAAAAGCGAAAGTGTATTTGTCTGTTTATTTATTTCACATTTACGATTCAACCGCTGAGCGGATTATTATGAAATCTATCAGAATGATAGATAAGGTATCATTGAGGAATATACGCATCATCATCAATCATCATCATCACAAGGTTATTGCGAACTATATAAGGAGCATTTAGGAAAGACTAAAAAAATGACACAATTTATTTCAATAAAGGAGATTAAGTTATTTCAATATGAATTATAATTAAATTATATCAATTTATTTCAATAATAGAAAGTAGCTTTGAGAGAGACATTACAGACGGGTGAGTGAGACCAGATGGCACGTCTTCTCCACTCATAAAGAAAAATTTGGACAATGGTGATGACACGACCTGGATGAAATTAACATACATACATACACTCATACCCCTTTCCCATTGGGGTAGGCAGAGACCACTTCTTTCCACCTGCTACGATCGTTTGGTGTAGCAAAGCTATCCGCTGGCGTCTCTGTCTGTATCACTCATATTGTCGAAATGGCATGTACCCATGGGCGTACCCAGGGTAGGGCAGGGGGGGGGGGGCAGCTGCCCCCTGGATTTTGTTTACGTCCCTACTAACTATCTACTTTTGTCCATAAAAGTTAAGAAAAAGAACTTTTTGCCATTTGCAATACAACATACAACTTTTAAAAATAGCTACTGTGTAAATAATTTATATAAAATTTATGTGTNGTTTATTTGACTAGGTCCTTATAAAAAATCTGATTTGCCCCCCCTGGCCCAGAACCTGGGTACGCCCATGCATGTACCTTTAAGATATGGACTTAAAGAAGCCTAGGCTGCATTACCAACATTTTAACTAATTAAACAGAATTGAATAGAAATCCGCTTTCATAAAAAAATTCCTCAATTAAGAAGTAATCTAACAAATGTCATACCTGTAGGTGACTTAAACCGCTAATAAACAACGTTTAAGAAAGACTCATTGTGCAAACCCCCGGACAGATAACTATATACCAGTTTGAAATCCAAATTAAACGCATTACTTTTTAAAATCACTGACCAAAATAGCGTAGTACATTTTTTTACAGGTTAAAGTTTGGTGATGTAATTATTTTGAATCCAATGTTTGGCATAAATCTAACATTTTATTTAAAACTGAGGCAATTATATTTTAATTTTAAACTGCAGTTACAAAAGGGTCAGGTATTCATGGTTACATTATAGAAAACTGACACAGTTATGTTTTAATTTTAAACTGTAGTTCACATAAGGGTTATTCATGCTTATACAGACATACATACACTCACGCCGATATCCCATAAGAGACCATAGTACATACTACATACATACATACAGACACGCCTGTTTCCCATTGGGGTAGGCAGAGACCACTTCCTTCCACCGGCTACGGTCGTTTAGTGTAGCAAAGTGGCTATGCGCAGCCCACATTTCGCCTCCGCGGGCAATGAGACGCATGCTTATATTACAGGAAAAAATTAACGTATGGTTAGTATTTGTAGTCACAGGATTTGAAAGATCATTATAGTGTCAGTTTATGAGATTTAATTTTTCAATATTTATAATTTGAAAAGTACATGATCAAATGACTACACCGATGGCGCAGTGGTTTAAGCGTCCACTGCACTGTCGAGTGTTGTGGGTTCGATCCCCACACGGGACAACAACTTTGTGTGAACCACAAATTGTTGTTCCGACTCTGAGTGTTCTGTGTTCTTGTTATTTGAATGTTTGTAAAGTGCCCGCGACACAGGAATTAATCCTAATGCGGGAGGTGTCTTTAAAAAAAAATTGTTTAATTTTTTTGAGATCTGTCACGACTTGGCCTATCATCCGCTTCCGGCTTGACGTTAATTTCTGGGACACTTGTATGTGAAAATTTCCAGAATATTAATCTATCGAATTTAATCAAGTTTCTAGAAACTTTATTTTTTGTCTTCAATAGTACTTTCTTCCTGCTCTACGACCACTCGTGTATTACAAGACGAAGGCATTTAAATGAAACTCCAGATAACTGACTCTTATTAATGAAGGTTACACGACTCTAGACTATTAAACTAGAAAATCACTTAAAAAAGATCATAATACCATCACTAAAAATGTCGTGAGCCTTTTGTGACGCTAAATTCCTGTGACGTCACAACCCGTCATGGACAAATCACTATTAGTACAAATAAATCAGCTTGGAGACATTCTTGCATTTGTAGTCTGTCATAAGTAGCGTTGAGTGTCATTATTGATTAAAAAATACGTTTAATATGTATAATATTTTTATAATATTTAATTATTATATAATAATATTCATATTTAATTTTAGGCTGCGGGTAGTCATATTGCTACATCGAATGATCGTAGCGGGTGGAAAGAAGTGGATTCTGCCTACCCTTATGGGATATCGGCGTGAGTGTATGTGTAATATTAAGTACCTACCCTTAGCTTATTTATAATACTCTAACCTCCTTATTCATAAAATCTTTTATGCCCGCTTTAAGCTAACACGTGGTTTGTCTCTTTCTATATCATTATAAATTTATTAAAACTGAAAGGGACAAACTACAGATTAGCTTAAACTAGGTGTAAATATTTTTATGAATAAGGCCATAAGTTTTTATTTATCTGCTAACCGTACACTAATATTTTTTTTTATTGCAATAAGCTAGCACTTGACTACAATCCCACCTGATGGTAAGTGGCGATGTAGTCTTAGGTGGTAGAGCGCACTAGCCTAGTAGAAACCTGTTCACTGTCAAAGACTTGCAAAGACTTCTCCAAGCTGATATGGCTATAATGTTATGTAACTTGCAAGAGTCGCTGATAACGAAAAGGAAGCAACGTAATCACAAATACGTACTCAAATATCTATCTATATCTATATATACTATTATAAAATTTTTAAATGTCAAATTTTCAAATATGAAAGATATTTAAAAACAAACTACTCAGATTGACTAATTAAGGGCTTCTGAAACCGAATCCGTCGATGTTTGTTCAGACTTCACGCAAAAACCAGCGGGTAGATTTCGGTCAAACTGTTACAGTCTTAAAGGTACTATTCCGATTTAAATACTGCGGCATGTTCCATCAAAATCGGTCTCGTAGAATTGAAGATACAGCTTCATCCCTGTTTTAGTAGCCGCCGTTAAGGTGCGAGAGGTCAAGTAAGTGGTCTTTTTATATAAATCTATGATTGTTTCGGGTTTTCTCATATAGCCGATGATCACGCGGGCAGAGCTGTGGGCTAAAGTTAGTAAAATTGTTATCAAATTTTTTTAAATCAAAAAAGTATCAAATTTTTTAAATCAATGAAATAAAAAAAACTACTCAGATCGACTAATTAAGGGCTTCTGAAACCAAATCCATCGATGTTTGTTTGTTTGTTCGAGCTTCACAAAAAAACCAGCGGGTAGATTTTGATCAAACTATACAATCTTAAAGGTACTATTCCGACTTCTCACCAAAATTCCCGCTACCACTAAACCATTCAGTCGTCAAATCTCAATGATGATGACGATGATTTAATGTTTGTTTATTTTATAGATCTTTTTCAAAATCCTTGTCATAAAATCATATTTTAATATCTTCATTTGGTCAGTAACAACAATTTTCGCGGCATCTTTATTTGTCAAGTCTACAGATTATATATCGACGATCAATTGAGTGTTGCCATAACTCTTCTAGTGTTTCTATTTAACCTCACACATCGAATAGTATTCAATTATCGTAATCGCTTTAATAAAATGGTGATTAAGTAATAACTTGTTGTGTTAAACTCATATAACATAAATACAAATATGCACTAATATTGCTGGATCTATATATCCTTGATCATATTAATTACCATTTATCCTTACAATCCAACGCCGTGCGGCCCGCGCAATAAAATCATCACTTAATAAATTATTCACGTCATTGTCTCGAGAACCAACTATAAGTCAGCTGTGGGTAAAAGTCATAAAAATTATCATCATAGCGCGGTAGATTACGGCCTAATTTCCCTCCTGATGATGGGAGGTCATTGCCCCTGTAGTGGGGACGAATTTGGACTGGAGATGATGATTACGATCATCTTTTTAAGGAGAAGGTCATGTCCAGCAGTGGAATTCCACGCGCTGGCCATTACGAGGTAACTAGCATATGCGTTCTTGTTCTAAGATCCTCCTTGCGAAATAGTTCCGAGCGAGTACCTTCTTCTTCACCCTAAAATTATACCCAGTAAATCAGGGTCTCATAGCAAGTACGACTTCAGATAACCGAGACGTCATCCCCTTAACACCCCCCCAAAAAAGGCGACATCATAAGTATCTATTCCTAAATGTACCAGGACATCAGAATTCCATAGAGATGTTTCAAACATCGTTCCATTCGAATTCGCGCGCACCTCCAATTCAGATTAGCTATCAGACCGTCGCTACAATAAATCGGGCAACTGGTCGCGGAATAAAGTCGTCACTATATCGTGTCGGTATCGCGTCGCCCACGTTCGTCGGGTGACGTGTATACGAGCGAGTGCACACGTCTGTGACACACTGGGGCCTTTTCGTTCACCCAAATACCTTTTATCTGACATCTGTCCTATAAATGACAGTATTTTTAGGACATATTTTAATAACGAATCTGAAGTCATCGGTCATCTAAAGTCATTAATCATCTGAAGTCATCAGTCATCTGAAGTCATCGGTCGTCTAGTCGTAGGTCATCTGAAGTCATCGGTCATCTGAAGTCATCAATCATCTGAAGTCATCGGTCATCTGAAGTCATCGGTCATCTAGTCAACGGTCATCTGAAGTCATCGATCATTTGAAGTCATCGGTCATCTGAAGTCATCAATCATCTGAAGTCATCGGTCATCTGAAGTCATCGGTCATCTAGTCAACGGTCATCTGAAGTCATCGATCATTTGAAGTCATCGGTCATCTGAAGTCATCAATCATCTGAAGTCATCGGTCATCTAGTCAACGGTCATCTGAAGTCATCGATCATTTGAAGTCATCGGTCATCTGAAGTCATCAATCATCTGAAGTCATCTGTCATCTGAAGTCATCGGTCATCTAAAGTCATCAATCATCTGAAGTCATCGAGCATCTGAAGTCATCGGTCATCTGAAGTTATCGGTCGTCTAGTCATCGGTCATCTAAAGTCATCGGTCATCTAAAGTGCATGCGGTTTCGCACGCGTTGACGTCCTTGTCAAATACATGTCACAGACCGTTGAAAATACAACTTTTTCTATCCTTCGGGAACAGTATTTTTTTGTGTTAAAAGGTACTCTATGTCATTCTCTGTACCCCTAACAATGTTTGTACAAAATTTCATGTACAAAATGCATGAAAGCGGAACAGACTCACATTCGCATTTATAATATTAGTTAGGATAGATCATTGATACCCAAAGTGGTCTATATCGACCCCCAGGGATCGATGATGATGATGATGATGATGATGATGGTCCACGCCAACTTTCAAAACCACATTTGAAGTTGTTATTTTAACAACACTCTAGTGGTCTATCCAAATGTGACAAACGTTACAAAAGAAGAACGAAAGTCGTGTGAATGCGGTGGAAATGCGTTCCCTGCGGAGTATCTGTGGAGTCACCCTGAGTGATCGATTGAGGAATAGCGTGATAAGGGATCGGTGTAAGTTGAAGTATGATATGGTAACAAGACACGAGAAAGGAATGCTCCAATGGTTTGGTCGTTTAGAAAGAATGAGTGAGATTCGATTGGCGAAT
>WUAW01008031.1:15134-25935 GCA_017165845.1 Thaumetopoea pityocampa | reverse complement strand
ATAACGGCGTCGTGGTTCGCCACTTAACACATCTCGATTCCCGCGGGGTCGAAAAGTGGGATATGAATAAACACTTTGCTCATAACAAGTGGAAAGAATTAGTTTCTGCCTACTCAAATTCTTCGGCACTATAGTGGTCAGTATCCCCGTCTGTCACCCGGTAGACCGGGGTTCGATTTCCGCCGGAGAGCCAGGGAAAAAAGCGTGACCATATGTATATATGTTGTATATTGGTGGTCTAGTGGTTTCAGACACGACTTACGATTGTAAGGTTGTAGGTTCGATCGCGCACCCGTACCACTAACTCTTTTTTTCTAATTCATATTGATTAAAAAATTATGAAGTCTTCCAAAAGACATCCGCTCTTATATAACCCTCTTTCGTGAAACACCATAATTGATCGTTCTGTTCATTTACCATTTTCTAGGTCAATGTTACCACCAGAACACATGAAACGTGTACCCGCGCTGCGTCTATCAGACGTGTTTTCGTTTTATTTCTAAGTTAGTCTAAATGTCTTGTGATTAAACTAATTTAAATTTAATTGCTTAAAGAATTATGAAGTCGTCTAAAAGATATCCACTTTTATATAACCCCTTTTTATGATACACCACAATTGGCGAGTTGACGGTACGTTTAAAAATTAAAATTAATGATTTAATAATAATCTCATATTGATAAAAACCAATACAAATATGGAAAAAATAATTATTAATTTATTTAATTCTCTCTTGGAAAAATTAAGATTTTTTATCTGTGAGTCACATGATTGGAAACTCTAATCAGAAAAGTGACGTCTACCTTCAATAAAAGTACACATTTGATAGCGTCGTAAGGTTATCAGACTTTTTTTGGTATTTTATTACCTTTTGTAATATTATAAAGTCTTGTATATTGTTCAGCACAGCATTAATACTATTTTTTTTTAGGTTCATAACTTAAATTGGCAGTTAAACTTGAAGCAAAATCAACTTCGCACATAACTTCAATTTTATTTATTGCACAATGATGTCACGCGTGCTCATGTGATCATACTATCGCGTTTTTGTGTCATATTTGGTATTTAAATCGAAAAATATGTTTTATTGCATTTAAATGTGTATATATAAAAAAATCAATCGCCGTGTGTTAGTCTCACAAAAACTCGAAAACGGCTCCACCTGTTTAATGTTTTGTTTTTTTTTTGTTCGCCTCAATATACAGAGGTGGTTTTTAAAAAAATTAAATTAGGAAAAACCCCAAATGAACAGCCGAAAAATCGAAGAAATTATTTTAGGTGGAACGAAGTTCACCCGGTCAGCTAGTATTAAATAGATATTCATACAGGGATATAATTTTGGGCATATAAAGTGTTTAAAATGATTTTTCAAAAGTTGTCAAAACCCGGATTGATTGTTCTGTCATTTACATTTTCTAGTTCAGTGTTCACCAGAACAGCTGAAATATCCACCCGCCCTGCGTCTATCACACGTATGGTTCTAATCTACAAATCTTTGTTCCATTTTTATACGATTATCAGTGTCTTGTGATCAAAGACTTGAGATCCGTCCAACGAAATGAATAGTCCGAGCAAATGTGAGCGGATGTATCGGAAGTGGGCGTTCAATGGCGTACACTGGTCAAATAAAGAGTGTGTTGAAAAAAGTTGAAGCATACGGCACCTTTAAACAATGAAAGTGTATGAAAAGATGTATGAATGTGGACGAGGTGAAAGAAGTGTGACAGAATCGTTAGTATATGACTAACTGTAATCTCTTCCCGTCAATAGCGATGTAAATGTATGCGATTCATTAGTACGATATATTGCTAAGCTTAGACTATATACCCACAGACAAAGGATTGCCGGCGAAAAACGTTCCATTCAAAGAAGTGCACTTCTTTATAATAACACACTTTCAGAATGACACAAGTCAAAGGTTTAGTGCCTTCGTGTATAACTAAATTGAACAGTTACTGCAGGAACCTAAGAACTAATTTCCATCTCGCCTTCAGCAGTACGATAGTAATTCCGTCATCACCTTATCCGTTTCTAGTTGTTCTGGAACCACATGAATTGACAATCAAAATATTTAAATTTCAATTCGCATGAATACATTCGATTTGCAATATATTCACTCATGATTTTTTTTTACGTCTCATGTATCATGGAATACCTACGCTGTTATTAAAATTGTATGCATAGTGTTTATCGTTTAGTAATTTGGACCCTTTGCGTTAGACGACTTTTTCAGCTGGACGAGGTGGCAGATTGACGCGATTTTCGCAAATGTGCCAGGCTTTTTAACAATTGTTTGAACTCTATGCCGGAGTGTTCGTTCTACGTTCTATCGCTTGGAGCTAACGAAATCAATCAACTATTGTCGCCGCTCAGGCGCCATCCGATCAGCAGAACAAATCGCCGTGGCGACGGAGCGGCGTCTTCCGAATGTAAAGGGTTAAAATGTGCTAACTTATTCGGTGACTTGATCTTTACAAACTGTCAATGTAAGAAGAAACACGCTTGATGCGGATAGTTTAGTATTTTATTTTTAAAATTGGATTCTGCCGCGACTCCGACCGCGTGAATATCGGTTTTTGCAATCCAGAAATAATTATAAATTTATGCTTACGTCGATTGTTACGAACTTAACCTTTTTGAAATAAGTTGTTGAGTTAGGTTTTTCCCTTGGCGCCCTCTTCCAACACTTCTACTCACATTTGCCCGGTATATTTGTTTCAACATTCGATTATCACTCATTCTTTCTAAATGACCAAAGCATTGGAGCATTTTTTTTTAAAGCAACTCCCACATTAGGTTTAATCCCTGTACCGCGGGGACTTTACAAACATTCAAATAACGGAAACACAGAACACCCAGACTCAGAACAACAATTTGTGGTTTACACGAAGTTGTTGTCCCGTGTGGGGATCGAACCCACAACACTCGACAGCGCATTGGACGCTTAAACCACTGCGCTATCCGTGCAGTCAAACCCGGGACTTATTGGAATAGAAAACAGGATCATTGCCACTCTACCAATCACTCGTCCGATAAAAGAGTATTGAACGTCTGACAACCCATAAGCGTGAGCCACACAGAAATGGCGTCTGGCACTGACGTGGCGGAGCGTTTTGCTAGCCCTTTCTTATTTTTTCAAAATATATGGAAGCATCGTAAAACAACGCTCCATACGATCGCCCGCCTCACAGCATGCCATTTCACGACACTTCCATGTATTTTGAACGAAATAAGAAAGGGACAACACAGAAATGGCGTCTGGCACTGACGATGACGTGGTGGAGCGTTTTGCCATCCCTTTCTTATTTCGTACAAATTATATGGAAGCGTCGTGAAACAACGCGCCATACGATCGCCCGCATCACAGCATGCCATTTCACGACACTTCCATATATTTTGCACGAAATAAGAAAGGGCCAACACTGAAATGGCGTCAGGCACTGGCGTGGTGGGGCGTTTTGCTAGCCCTTTCTTATTTCGTGCAAAATATATGAAAGTGTCGTAAAATGGCATGCTGTAATGCGGGCGAACGTATGGCACTCGTTTCACGACGCTTCCATATGTTTTGTACGAAATAAGAAATGGATAGCGAAAAGCTCGCGGCACGTTACTGCCAAACGCCGTTTCTGTGCGGCTCACGCCTTATTCCGTGCATGATCATAACCCGCACCGGCCCTACGCACGCAGTGGCGACGCGTGCGCGCCCACCGGCGACGTCGGTGAGTACGCGAGCTACTGCGCGCGCATCCACGACGAGGAGATCTACCACGACCTGTGCGCGGTCAAGACGGCCCGCGACCAGCCCCCAGTACAACACCCGCCCGCTTTCAATACAGTATGCTGCCTGATAACTTTTTTATTTGCTATTTTTTTATGTTGGGTCTGTGGTTTGAGAAATAATAGATTAATTAAAATTTATTTCTCCCGTTTCATATAAGCAAATTGATTCTTCTTTACATTTAGTATTTGAATGGAAACTTACGTTCTACAAATAATCTTCTTCGCTGTCTCTGTCATAGATATGGTATTATCCATTCTTCCTTTCCGGTTCAGTCTGTTCCTCCTTTTGAATCAGGAGAGCTCGCGTGTTGCACATTAAAAATTGTAATTTGATCATCGATCGACAATTTCGTGTTTATTATATTTCTGTATTCATATTATATTTTTGTGATATTAGCCTATTTTGTATCCGATATTTATGTATCTGATTGTAATGTCTATGTATTATAGTTTTTAATTTAGTTTGTATATTACTTTCTTGTTCTCCATCAGATATTTCTTCACTTATCTTATACATATTTTAAGTGGGCACCATTGATTGATAAAAAACTTACCCATTTTAAATTCTAATTCTTAGTAATATAATAAATGCATAGGTTGTTTCGATATTCCTGACTCAATCACGTCTGAATAGCGGCGTTAGCATAAATTTCGGTACAGTACTACCATAAAAACAAATTAAAACGATGTACCTGCGCAATAAGCATTTTTTGAATGGCGCGTAAATATTTCAGTTAATTAAATAAGACAGTGCTTTTGCGTGGGTAAAATCCTCGTCGGCCATTGGTTGTAAAATTTTATGGTAAACGCACCATTCTGGCGTTCGTATGTTACGAGCGAGATAACACGAGTTCATTTGTCATTACATTTTCAACTTTAGGCATAGTGCAAAAAGGTCTTTATTTATTTGGTGCTAACAATCAATTTTAATCAACGTTTGTTAGCAACCGTCTGCGTCAAAAAATGCCGATGTAACATTTTTATGGTACTACTGAACTTGATTAGAATATGATTTAAAAAACCATTAAGTACTTGCATTCCAAATAAGGAAAACTAAGTGTTTTGTGTTCCTTATTTACTGAAACAATGTTATGAACACTCATTTAAACTCGAAAACATAATCCATTTACATTTATTTTATAATATAATAAAAAAAAATTTAGTCCATATATAATTACTTTATAATAAAAAAAAACATTAAATCTTTAATGGGTTATATCTCAGAAAATAAATGTAGAAGAACAAGCTGAACACCACTTACAAATTAAAATAATAAAGAAATCTCAGTAAAGGAAATTTCTTACGCAACTTAATAACAAAATAAAATACTGTCCTATGATATGAGGCACGATTGACGCATAATTTATTCTGTATCAAGTAAAAGTCTAGCGAACGGTTTTCAATCCGCCGATTGAATTATTCATGGGGCTGTTATTTCTCGAATCACGGTTGCACCACGCGGCTATCACCGCCTTGTTTCACCACGACTCGCAGACGATTTCTATGGCATACATTCCTCGATGATAAACATAAATAGTCTGTTTACTGCGTGTGCGCATGTATGTGTGGATATTTATTTGTATAATGTAGTATATCTATTGAAGAAAACGTATTTGCTGTTGTATCTAAAACAAAACTTTTTACCAGAGCTAAAAACTGACGCAAATTTGGATAAACATAACTTTTTAACCAGATAATTTACATATATAGATACTTTTTATGTATATATTTTTTTATTGTATCTTATTTGGCTAAAATAATTATGTTTCGTCTAATTTTGTGACGGTTTTATAGCTCTAGTGAAAAGTTCTGTATAAGCTAGTTACAGTAGATACGTTTTTTCGATCGATAATAGATGGGATTGATAAAAAGATTCTTGTAAATATTGCATGTTCCATTAATTTCTATGTAGGTACAATGTCTTGGCTTTGCATGTATGCAGTAATTGCTGACATAGTTTTGCTTTGATTTATATTTTTAAATCTTTTTTTTTTCAGTTGGCAGCATCGTCCCATAGTTTTGAAAAAAGAGATTATGTTATTAGGGAATTGGTTGACACAGAAGCTAACTACCTTGATGTGTTGAGCAAAATTATCAAATATTTTATGAGGCCTTTAATGCCGTATCTCAAGCCTCAAGATCTGCAGGTCATATTTTTTGGTATCAAGGTGAGATTACTGTACATGACCATTGTATTTGGGTATTCTCTTCATCGTTAGTATACTGCGTATAGTGAACTGAATTATCAACGGCGATGTTGATATTGAAGAAGTTAATCACGTGGGGATTTCACCGGGATAAGGTCGAAGTGTGGCAGGAGTGGCAGTATCGGAAAAGGGAAGATCGTCCGACCAGACGGGTGTTGTGTCTGGCGGGGCCTTCCACCGCCCCTACCCTTGATGGCCGGACGTTGTATATACGCTAAGTCGCTATTAAACTTCATGCGCGTGATTCAGACTTCTGTGATAATGTTTATAACTAAATATTTGCAAGTTTACACGCCAATTTAACCGAATATAGCTGTACCGATATTATTTGTATTTTAACACCTGTAATTGTAGTAATTACCTATGTTCGCAATAAAGAATTTTGAATTTGAATTATTAGTCCACTTGTCTTTTTTGAGTTTGAATACCCATTTACACTTAGTCGTTTTGTTTGTAGCTCCTTATTGACAGGACCAACGGATTCTCGGATATTAGAGGTAGACTTCCCCGCAGTGGCTAAAGTAGTTTTAATACAAAATCTTGCAGGAGTTGCACGAGATACACACGGGCCTGTTGCGCCAGCTGAAACTGGCGACGGAGGCGTGCGTGCCGGGCAGCGGAGTCCCGCGGCTTGCGGACGTGTTCCTGACGTGGCGGGAACGGCTGCTGTTGTACGGGGACTACTGTTCGAACCTCACGCACGCCCAGGACCAGCTGAAGACGTTGGACGCTAGGGATTCCACGTTTAGCAAACAGCTGGCGGTGAGTAAGACAAGAGTGAATAGACTCTTATTAAACTAGTACATGTTATCACCCTAGGTTACATCGTCACTTACCATCAGGTGGGATTGTAGTCAAGTACTAGCTTAAATATAGTAAAAAAAGAGTATGCTGCCACTCCATCTCTCCCGTACGTGTGAGAACCAGTTAAGGGATGCACTTGGATAACGGGCAGCACAGTTATCCTGTTATTCAATCAAAATCTACTACAACCTCTAAAGTGCCGGCCAAGCGTGGAGATTATGGCAAACCCCTCTTTTTTAAGGAGTCGTAGTCCAACAATGGGCTTCTAAGGCGAATAATGAAATGAAAAATGTTTTCAAAGTGGATCCCCGAAGCCTGTTTAATGTATCAAGTCGATAGTAGTTCTATGAGCCCTGTATCCTGTATTCAGGTAGATTTCTTCCGATTGATAATTATGATATTATTGTTTACAATCAATCAATTTGAGTTCTCCTAATAAATTTAAAATAAATTGTATCAGGAGACCTTGCACGTTTATAACTCTACTATAATTCAATTATACGTGTATTTCGCTAATTTAGGATACTGATTAAATAAAAATTTAACAGAAACTGAATAGAATAACTGCAGGGTAAGAATATGAGTAGGTGCGTATTTTCACATCCCTGGTCCCTAGACATAGTGCTGACTTACTATTTCAACCACTGTTTCCACACAAAGTGTCAATCAGACGTTGCTAGTCAGAGCTCAGTCCGCTCCGTCCGTTCGCCTAAACAGCCAGTGACGCTGTCCGTCGGTTTGTCGCGAAAGTGAAGCAACGTGTGTGAACTAGTGTAATTTTATTGTGAACTAAATTAATAAGTCTGCACAGAATTTTTTTTAAATAGGTTTAAGTGCCGTAACCTCACAGTACGTGCGTACGTGCGTGCGCGCGTTTTGTGTTTTCGTGCGTATACCTACGTGCGTGTATGTGCGCGCGGGCGCGCGTACGTGTGCGTGTGTATGAGCGCGTGAGCAACCTATTGCTTAATTATGAAGATAAAAGTTTAAACGATATTCACTATTACAGTATATAATCTTAGTTTGCATACGCGAAGTACATTATTTATAAATAATTTTACAAATCGGATCCTTAAGAATATATTTGTTTTTTTACAGAAATGTCAGAAGGAGCACAGCGACGGCCGAATACAGCTGCGGGACATACTGTCGGTGCCCATGCAGCGGGTGCTCAAGTACCACCTCCTGTTGGACAAACTCGTGCACGAGACGCAGCCGGTGAGCGGGGCATTGTGAGCGGCGGTGCGCTCACCCTATTTCAGCGTTCCATCCTGAGACAATATACAGAGGGGACATTACAAATTAACCACAATTTTCGTCATCATCATGAGCCCTTGGCAGTCTACAACTAGACATGGGCATGAGTCTCCTCTTCAAAAAGGAGGGATTGCCATAACCCCCACGCTTGGCAAGCGTCTTGGAGATTGCGATAGATTTTGATTGAATAATAGGATAACGCTGCCGCTCCTGTACAGAATCCTGATACATCTCTTAGCTGGTTCTCACGGCACCCACGAGAGAAGTTGAAGTGACACTATACAACATTATATAATATACATATCATAATATATAAATATATAATATATAATATAAATCTACATATTCATAATATATAATATAAATCTACATACCATAATATCAATCTACATACCATAATACAATATTTACATACCATAATAAAATTTATGTATAAACCATAATGTCAATCTACATCATCATCATCCCCAGTCCATATCGTCCCCACTACAGGGACACGGACCACCCCTGATCAGGAGGGGATTAGGCCGTAGCTACCGCGCTGGCCTAGTGCGGGTTGGTAGACTTCACACACCCGTGCGGGCATACAGGGTTCCTCACGAAGTTTACCTTCTCCGTTGAGTACATTGGAGTCTACAATGTAGACCGTACATGAATTACAAATAATAACTCAGTGGTACGGGACCGGGATTCGAACCCACGACCCTTCGATCGTAAGCCGTGTCTAAAACCACTACACCACTAATGCACGTCAAAAATCAATCTACATACGATAATATCTTTATATTATTTCCCCTTGTAGAATCATGAAGATTTCCGAGGGTTGGAGCGAGCGAAAGAAGCAATGGTGGA
The DNA here is from genome assembly GCA_017165845.1 of Thaumetopoea pityocampa. Classification (NCBI taxonomy): domain Eukaryota; kingdom Metazoa; phylum Arthropoda; class Insecta; order Lepidoptera; family Notodontidae; genus Thaumetopoea; species Thaumetopoea pityocampa. The sequence continues at coordinate 17,037 of WUAW01008031.1, read as the reverse complement.
CGTGGCGCAGTACATCAACGAAGTGAAACGGGACAGCGAGGTTTTAGCGCTACTTGCTAAAGTACAGGTGAGATTTAGCGCTACTTGCTAAAGTACAGGTGTGATTTAGCGCTACTTGCTAAAGTACAGGTGAGATTGAGCGCTACTTGCTATGTACAGGTGAGATTTAGCGCTACTTGCTAAAGTACAGGTGAGACTTAAACGGTGTAATCTGAACTGTAAGATGAAGATTGTGACAAATCTCACTTTAACATGTTCCCTGCCAGAGCGTTTTTTGAAGTCTTTCCGTTTAGATCTCGTGTGTCGTATGCGCCCCACACTTTACGATGATTAAAATAGTGCAATAATCTATAGCGAGAGAATTTATGATGACCCATGATGACGTCACCAGCATAGGGTCGAAGTGTGGCAGGAGGAGCAGTATCGGAAAAGGGCAGATCTTTCGACCAGACGAGTGTTATGTCTGGCGGAGCCTGCCAATGCCCAATATCGCGACGTTGTATATACGCTATGTCGTTATTAAACTTCATGCGCATGATTCAGACTTCCATATTATATCGTCACTTTAGAACTACGCCATCTATTGAGGATGTGTGGTATGTAGTGAAGTAGAGCGCCACAAATCATAATCACTAAGAAAAGTGTGTATAGTTCAAGGTGCATACAAAACAATACAACAAACAGATTAATTTATTTTTCTAGCAATTTGTTTAAGAAATACCTGCTGAACATTACTATTATATTTAAAAATGTTTGCAATTTTTCCCTTCTTCTGTTCCTTCAACAAATTTTACAATAATTGTAAAATTTGTTGAAGGAACAGAAGAAGGGAAAAATTGCAAACATTTTTAAATGCAATATATCGTAATCTATAACACAGAAATATTATATACATACCGTATTTCCTTCGTTTAATGTAATTTAGAAACCATTAAATTTACAACTATTAAATAATATTAATTAAATAAATCTCAGCTTCGGTGAAACAGTGACTGTATCAACAGCACGCGAACAAATGACTGACAGAAACGCGAGAAGTGCAGTTAAAACGAGTTGCAGTAAAAAAGGACTACCGCGGTCAAATAAACGCAGTAACAACAGTATTAAGATGCCCATAATTGACTGCATCATATTTATTTTTATTTATTTATTTACACTTCTATACATAAAACATGTACAGGCGGACTTAATGCCTTAGGCATTTTTCATATTTTTGTTTTTTAATTTTTCACTGTATTGTCATTGTAAGACAATACAATGGCTTGAACGGAAAGTTCAGCGCGGGGCGAATACGCCCCACGCGGCAGGGCACGTGTTAGTGGAAGAGGTCGATGGCCAGCAGTGGATTTGAACAGGTCGATGGTGTTTGTTGATGACCATAATGTGTATAGGTGTGTGATATCGCTGACCGTCTGTGTACCAGGAGAGTATAATAGACTGGGAGGGCGGCGCGCTGGGCGCGGGCGGCGCGGGGCTAGCCGCCTACGGGCGGCTGCTGCTGGACGGCGAGCTCAGGGTCAAGGCGCACGAAGACCAGAAGATGCGCTCGCGATACGTGTTCGTGTTCGACAAGCTCATGCTGCTCTGCAAACCCGTCAAGGTTAGTCGATCCCGGCATCATATGTTATATAAACTCATTCATTTGTTATACAAATTCATCATGTACATACAAATGAAGAACAGTTTCGAAACTATTGTTCCCACTTTTCACTCTTATAGTTTTATAGTTTGTTCCAAATAATATTGGATAAATAACATAATGGATATAGGACTCTTGAACGTTTTCAAACATACCCGGCTACATATATCACTCTGTTATACATACATACACTCACGCCCTTTACTCTGGCTCTCCGGCGGGGAATCGAACCCCGGTCTCCCGCGTTACAGGCGTGTATACTGA
>WUAW01008029.1:1170-12970 GCA_017165845.1 Thaumetopoea pityocampa | reverse complement strand
TGCGTTGACGCACAGTGATCTAGACACACTGATAAGGCTGCTCCGTCGGAGGGGGTAGAAGCAGCTTAGGCGCCAGATGGCGCGCAGCGGTGGTGACACAGGTGTGGTGGAAACGTAAACCCCGATCTAATTACCTATGTAACTAATAGATGGCGCTAACACATACTATTATAAAATTCTAAAGCAAACTATTCAGATCGATTAATTAAAGGCTTCTGAAACCAAATCCGTCGATGTTTGTTTGTTCGGCCTTCATGCAAAAACCAGCGGATAGATTTTAGTTAAACTATTACAGTCTTAAAGGTACTATCCCGACTTAAATACTGTGAAACATTCATCATAATCGGTCCAGTAGAATGCAAGATACAGCTTGGTCCCTATTTTAGTAGCCGCCGTTATGGTGCGAGAGCTCAAGTTAAAGTGATTCTGAGGCTTTTTATATAAATCAGTTTCGGAATTTCTCATGTAGTGGTAGTTAAAACCACACGGGCGGAGCCACCAAATTCACGTCGGCGGAGCCGCGGGCAAAAGCTAGTGTGTAAATATTTTTATATTTACTATGAGAATTAACGTGATTGACAAAAAAATTATTGGAGCAAGGTGTGCGGAGCGCGGGCGCTGCAGTAGGCAGCGCGTGCAGCAGTCAGAGCGCGCGACTCACTGGAAGCGGTCGGGCGGCAGCACGCGCAGGCGCGGGTGGCGGCGGCGCGCCAGCCGGTGCAGGAAGGCCGCGTCGCTGGCGCCGCGCACCGCGCACTCGTGCAGCGCGCCCAGCACGCTGGCGGGGCCCTGCGCAATCGGCCGCGTCACCGCGCGCCCGCTCGGCGGGGCGGCTCCGCGCGCACGCGCACGCCGTCGCGTTGAGAGAGCTCGCCGCGGGACCATTATTATGAGTGATAATTTAATTATTAAAGATCAAACGGTGAAGAAAACATCGCGAGGACGCCTACATGCCGGAGAGGTATTTTCAGCGACGTGTAGTCTACCGACGCGCATGGTGGCAGTGCGGTGCAGTATGACCCCCCCCCCCCTCCCTGAGAGGGGGCGCGAGCCAGTGCGTGTACCCAATCAGTGCCCGCTGTCGGCGCAGATCTGCGGGTCCGAGGCGTGGTCATGCGCCTCATAACAAAGCTCAAAGTCGCTCAGCGAGTAAACCCGTGTTTGAAGATTTCTTGAGAGACCAAGTCCGTAACCGTTGACGCGGCTGTCCCCGCCCCGCGGGTCACGGCCACCCCTCTGTGCACCGCCGCGCCACTGACCGCGTCCAGCAGGTCCGCGAGCTGCTCGTGGTCGGCGTAGGGCAGCGCGCGCCACGGCACGCCCTCGGCCGCGTACAGCTCCTGCTCGCGACGCGGCGCGGCGCCGGCGACGGCCGCCTGCACGCGCTCCGCCGCGTAGTTGATGAGCAGCCGCTCCAGCCCGTTGTGCGCCAGGCTCTCGAACCCGTACATGTCCAGGATGCCGAGCGCGGCGCGCGCGCCCGCGGCCGGCGCGCGCAGCGCCGCGTTCACGGCGCCCACAAGCCACGTGAACAGGCGCGCGTACAGCGCGCACACGAGCCGGTCGCGCAGCGCCGCCGCGCACTCGGCACCGGCCGCGCACAGCGCCTCCGCCAGCGCGCCGTCCGCCACGCCCACCAGCGCGCACGCCTCGGCCAGCTCGTGGGCGGGCCGCGGGCTCGCGCCCATGGTACCGTCGATGTTGTGCTGCGGCTCGAACTCCACGTTGCCTAACTTGAGCACGAAGGCGAGCAGCCGCAGCACCGCGGAGCAGTCCTCGCCGCCCAGCCCCAGGGCCTCCATCGCCGCCTGCCACAAGCACACGCTGAGCACCGGCGCGCGGCGGGCGCTCGGCGCGTGCGCGGCGCTCACCATGGTGAAGGCGAAGTGGTCGCGGTCGCGCGGCGCGGTCCGCCGCGGAGACGCGCCCGCGGCTCGTAGGATGCGGTAGTGCTCCCAGGAGCGCTGCAGCCGCAGCCGCTCTGGAACACGTGCGCCCGTCATGTGCGCGCGCTCAAGTGTTTTCGTGTCGTGCGTGTGAGCCGCACCGAGTCTCGGGCGCGGCGCTCCCGCACCGGGCCGGTCGCGGCGCCCCCGCACCGGGCCGGTCGCGGCGCCCCCGCACCGGGCCGGTTTCGGCGCTCGCGCACCGGGCCGGTCGCGGCGCCAGTTACAAACGGATATAACATTACCAACAATTTTCCTGTAATTTACCGATTGTTCTGTCCAAGGTATATTTTAATTTTTAATTTTATAATCTGTTATTTATATATCTATAAATATATGTGAAATAGAAACTAACACAGATTGTGTTTTTATGTTCTCAGATATATTCTTAAATCAATTAAGTTAAAAAGAAATTGACGGAATATTGTTGAACGGAGACCGCGTTATAAGAGTACCCCGTTATAGAAGGGGCGTCACAATTATGGCTCCTTGTTATATGTAAACCGCGTTATAAGAGTTCCGCGCTGTAGGAGGGTTGGCTGTATTGTGATGCGAGCACCGCGCGGCGCGCCGCGGGCGGCACTCACTGAGCAGGTACGGCTCGGCGCCCGCCAGCAGCTGGTACAGCACGTGGAAGTTGCGCTCGCCCGCCGCCGCCGCCGCCGCGGCCGCGCGCTCCTGCAACACGCGCCCCGTTAGCGCGGCGCCGTCGCCGGCGGGCCGCTCGCCGCCGCCAGGCCCACCGGCGACCGGGGTGAGCGCCGCACTGTTTGTTACGTCCGTCATGTAAACAAGTGGTGCGACGGCCGCGCAGGCGCACGCGGCCGCCCCGCCACCGCTCCACATCTACCACTATGATACTGATGTTACTATATAGTATGTTATACCTTTTCCAGGAGGTCTGATTGAAAACAAAAAACGAGAACCATTAGTGAGAGGCGCGAGCGCAGCGTACACACGGCGCCGAGCGAGCGACTCACAGTGCGTCACGTGCCCGCCCAGCGGCTCGCCCGCCACGCCCAGCTCCACCTCCAGCAGCTTGCCCTGCAACAGACGCGCGCGTGGGCTCGCGGCGGGGCCCGCGGCGGGGCCCGCGGCGGCCGGCGGGTGGTCCACTCACGAATCTGCTGGCGTTGTGGTTGCGCGCAGTGGCGGCGTTGCCGAACGCCTCGAGCAGCGTGCCGGCGGCGGCCAGCGCGGCGCCCGCACCGCGTACGCCGCCCGCGCCGGCCAAGGCGACGCACTGCAGACACACGCGCGCCGCCTCCGTCTTGCCGGCGCCGCTCTCGCCTGCGACACGCGCCGGGTCAGCGCCGCGCGGCGGCACGCACGCCGCAACCCTCTGTTCTACTGGTAACTTAAATTTACTTATTCATTTATTATTTTTCATTTTACACAAAAAAAGATGTACAAAGGCGAGCTTAACTCAAAAGCTGAGTTTTCCAGCAAATCTTAGAATGTGAAAATATTTGAGATTTGAATGAAAATAGGATTTAGTATATTAGGTAGAGAAGCAATAGATACAAATACAAATACCGAATACAATGTATACAAATACCGAAACACACTAAAATACATACATATATTGTTTTGAAAGTGCTCCTTAACTGTTTCCTTGAAAACACTCAGAGAAGAGCTGTCCCGAGTAGAATGAGGAAGCGAGTTCCACGGGCGTACTGCGCGCACAGTGAGACACGATAACGACTGGATTTATGGTGCGGGATACGCAAAAGAAGAGAAGAACTTGTGCGGCAGGGTTCTCCCCTGGGGATGAGATACTCAAAACGTTTCCGGCTGGTGAATTCGATTTGTGAAAAATAGAATAAAGAAAAGACAGAACATGATCATCTCGACACTCCCGAACAGGCAACCACTTCAAACGATTCCGAAACTCCGACATATGGTCGTACTTTCGGAGACCAAAATTGAAACGAATACATAAATTCTGCAAACGCTCGAGTTCATTTAGAAGTTCCTCAGTGACGTAGAAAACACAAACATAAGTATAGTCTAGAAGTCGAAGCAGAAGAGATTGAGCAAGTGTTAACTTAGTCTAACATGGGAGAAATTTCTGGAATCGTTTGAGGTATTGAAATGAGTAAAATACCTTCCCGCTCACTTCCGTTACATGTTCACTCCAAGACAAATTGCAATCCATGAGTACACCTAGAGTTTTAACACATTTGAAGTAAGGTATAGGAATAACATGAAACAGAACCGAGGGCAGAACCTGGCGGTCTAAGAGGCCGCAAAAGTATCTGCCACCCATAATCACAACTTATGTTTTTGTGGGATACGCTAACAGACCAAGACTTTTGGCCCCCTCGCTGACTTTCAGGATGTTATCATTAATGCTATGTTCAATTTTAAAATGTCAATAGATCTGCAAGTCGTCTGCATAGAGATGATGGTTTGAAGATAGTACTTTAGTGATACCGTTAATAAAAACTGAAAAAAGCAGAGGGGAAAGAACGCCCTCCTGCGGGACGCCCGCAGGCAGCTCACACCACCCGGACGAGGCGTCATCAATGCGAACCGACTGCGAACGACCCCGAAGAAACGAAATAGACCCAGTAGTTACAGATGAAGTCATATTAAAGGGGAAAGGATTCCCAAGAGTATATCAAATTCAACTGAATTGAAATTTAAAAATAAACAAGTCCACCGCTCGAGATGGGCCTCATCGTTGCCGTTATCCGCGCGCCTCCCGGACGAGCGCTGGCGGTCTCTGTAGAGTTTGATTGAACAACAGAATGATGCCGCCACCCATTCTCCCGGTGCGCCCCTTCGCGATGACATCTCTTATAGATGGCTCTCACAGCATCCGCGGGAAGAGATGAAGTTACGCTACCATATGCCGGCGCCGCACTAGAATTAGTGAAGACTTTCCGCGTGTATTGCTGGGTACCATCCAGCACTACCGATAACGCCGTTGATTTTCCAATAAATAAAATTTTACAAGTAGTCGTCTCCTAATATTTGTAACGTTATATTATACTAAATATATATAACTACCCTCATATATTTATATTTAACTACCTTCATACAACATTTTTATTTTTTTTATTATAAATAAAAATCGGGTAGTTGCCTTTTTTTGGGAAAAAAAGCAGACACGACTAGCTAATTTTGCGTGCCATCCTTGCGCCGAGCCCATGTTAATCTTCTCTGTATCGTTCCAATTTTAGTATATGAACTGCCGAAGCAAGTAGACATACTAAAACTGTTAAGAGCTGTATTAGAGCTTTTGTACAAAAGGCTTCAGAATTTCGTGAAGCTCGAAACATTTCAGGTCAAAAATTAATGTCGTATGCCACAGAAATATTTGCAGGTGATGCTCTTCATTGGTTCCGTAACATTGGCCCCACGTTGGGCGCCAATATGACGTTGGGATTAAATAAAAAATATTTCTCCTAAACTGTCAACGAATTTTAATATATTAATAAAACTAAGTTAACATCAACAGAAAATAAATGAATAAAAAGGGGTTCTTAAATGCCCATCCGAAATCCTAATACCGATGTTAGGCGGTACTCTCCTGAGACGAGTCGAATTCCGCTGGTCGGGGTGTGGTCACTGCGCACGCTGGCACTTACACGGCGCGTTTGTGGAAACTCCTTCATTTGTACGTTATCGTTTTTATTTGGCAATATTTTTGCACCGTCAGAAAATAAATGAAACAACAAATGAAAACCAAAAGAAATCCTGAAATTATTTTTCCATTTAAAATTAAAATAAAAACCTAGTACGTTTTCAAATACAACATACTTTTCTACCGTTAACCGCCGCGGCACGCCCCAATGAAACTATTGTACACACTCCGATGGTCCGCGGCGGTAGACACAGTGACACGTTACGTACAATGTGCGCGCGCGCGCAGGCAGCGGGCGCGTTAGTAACTACACACTGACGCACGCACCTGCGAGGGGACTCGGCACCTAAGTACAAAACGGAAGCGCGACTCACCTGTGATGACGATGCACTGGCTCTCGTTGCGGTCGCGCACCCAGCGGAGCGCCGCCGCCGCCACGGCGTACCTGCACACGAGCCGCGTCACGCGTCACTAGCGCGCCACACAGACTCACTGCACTGGGGCAGTGCGGCGCGTGCTGCCCCAGTGCAGTCGTTCTGCACCTCCTGCCGTAATCTCCAATCAACCCTCGCGAACACACGCCCGCGCGTGACTCGCACGCGTTCAAATCGTAACCCGCGGTGGCGCCGCGAAAGCGCCGGCCGTTCCGTGAGATTTTAGCCCCAACTCCCGTCTTGGGACACAGTACGAGGGTCATACTAAAAATTTTAAGCAGAATCAAAAACTGACCGGTGTGGGAACACGCTAATGTTTTTATTGTTTTCCGACGTCGTTTCCGCTCCTTTCTGAGCACCGTCGCACGCGGTGGAACCGTTCGCTGAGTCGTGAGCGCGCCCTATCTTAGGGATCTTTTCTGCAGTTTTTCGAAGGCAGCCATGGCACCTTCGGCGTTCATAAGGCGAATGCCTCTGAGTTTATCTTTTATTTTGAGAATTAAATAAAAGTCCCAAGGCGCCAGGACGGGAGTGTGAGGAGGACGACTCTCTAATTCCACACCTCCCGTAGACTAATATTCGACTGTCCGTCTGGCGGGTGCGCTGAAGCGTTGTTGCGACGGAGGAGGGTCCTGCGCTATTGTCGAACAGTTCACAAGGCGCCCGGTAACCGACGACCGGCGTGTCGACTGCAGTAACGGTCCCGTTAGTTATTTGATTTGTTTCACGTAAGGTTGTGTCTTTGAGACGCCGAGTCGTGAGAGCACGGGGTGCCGCCCGGCCCCCGCGGCCCGCTCTGGCGAGCGAGCGCGCGGCGCGCCTGCGCACACCGCCCGCGCCCCGACACACTCCGCATCGCATTGTTCAATAAAACAGTTTTCGTGTTACAGTTGTGAGGTCCGTTCAGTTATGTTTTCAGTATGCGACACAAACGTTAATTTTCTATCAATGAGAATTCCCAAGTCCCCTCGTCCCATTTTCGGTCCATGATTTATTACAACTTTCGATGTGGTCTTAATCAACAACAAAGCTATGATAGACTTCGATTGGTATTTTATTATGAAGCTCCATCTCGCGCCACTGTTTACAATTGGTTTAATGAGTTTAAGCGTGGGCGTAGCAATCTCAGTGATGATCTGCGTGAGGGACGTCCTTCAACAGCGACATCTGAGGATGATAGAGGAAGATAAGAGAGTGACCTACCAGCAGACGCGGGCAAGCTTAGGCATTGGTATGATTCAAGTACAAAATACAAAAAGTACAAAAGGAAGCTTTGCACCAGATGGATTCCCCATACATTGACGGAAGACCAGGAACGCCTTCGCACGGACTGGCGTCGCGAAATGATAGAAAAGTTCAACGGAGGTGACTCGAATGCTGTATTTGACATCGCCACAGGTGATGAAAGCTGATATCGCTACGAACCCGTAACCAAAAGACAATCTGCTCAGTGGGTGTTTCCTTTAGAGGATCGGCCAACTTAGGTAAAGAAAGGAAGAAGTCAGAAATACGAAGATGTATAGCGAGGAACGAAGACTACGTCGAAAAACAATAAAAGTATCTGCAATTTTATACATTGGGCCGTTTTTTATTTTCTAAACACTTTCAGTGCGACCCAGGCACTGTTCAGCGCGTTCACGCGGAGCACCGTACGAATTCACTTTCCCAGCTTTTTATCTTTTCAATTTGACGTAAATGAGTCGGTATCGTTTTATAACTTACGTTGATGACTGATGCTAATTACGATTTAAGATGTATGTATAATTATGTATAATTCCGGTTTGACATGAAGTTGTTTCCACTACGGCTATCAATTCATCATTATAGACCAGAGGTTCCCTGACTTTTTTTTCATAGACCACTTTCAAAATTTAGCTGGTTCCGGTGGACCCCCTGCAGCTACATTTCTACCAAATTCCCAAAACTCGACAAAAAATGTGAAGATTAGATCTAACTATGGAAATTTGCGTACGCCAACGTAGACCCCGTCGAATTTGCCGTGGATCCCTGGGAGTCCACCAGGACCACTTTGAGAACTACGGTTATAGTCTTTCATCAAACCTGAGGGTCGACAACGGGGCTTATTGTTAAGGTCAGAATTTCCACAAGGGAAGTGATCAAACTAAAAAGCGGCGTGCATTCACTTACGGCACCCGGTCCGCGGACGCCGTTGACACTGCGCGCGGTCTGCGCTGCGTCGGCGCCATGAACTCGTGCGTGAATATAACATTCAATTTCAATGCGTCAGCGTCACGTAAACAGCGGTAGCAGTGAAAAATCGGACGGCGGGAAAACAAAGGAACATATGATTTATTATAAATGTTATAACTATATTAATTTGAATTTGGAATTCTAGGTAGAATGAAAAATATAGGTCTTCACACTAGTCAGAATTGAAAATCGGCAATTCCATAGGTAAGGACCTAATACTATGGGGTGTGCGGAGGGTGTGTGTCGGTGAGAGCGGCGTGCCGCGAGGGGTACTGACACGTGCGGAGGCAGCAGGTGCGGCGCGCGCGCCAGGTACTCCCGCGCCAGCTCCGCCGAGTACAGCGGCAGCGTGCGGCACGGGTTCAGCGACACCAGCGCGTCGGCCACCGCCGTCTGTAACAAGCGCGCGCGCCACCGGATCACGCATCGAATAATATACCAAATACGAAGGTAGGCACCCATTTGTTCGCGGGCAAAGATGTCGCCCATTGACGCGAGCGTCAGCAGCGTGTGGAGACGCGGGGGGGGGGGGCGACATTGGTATTATAGTGACCGTTGTAAAGTTCCGATCAGGTTAGGTCACAGTCTCAGCAGTACTTGACTGTCCGTTAGATCGTCGGCTGCGGCAGACCCGGCCGTATGCTGATCTACGTGTGACCTGCCGTGGAAAACTATTCTCCCTTGCCGCCAGGCGTGACGAGCTGCGGCAGGTCACAACACCCTGCCACGTGCAAGGAGACACCTGCTGAGAGCGCCTCCACGTCGGCCGCGGCCGCAACATTTAACGATTATAACATTACAAAAAATACATTAATTTTTAAATACTAACATATATTATATCCCTTTTGTAACGAATGTGAAGATTGTGAAGGAAGGTATCCTCCGTGAGTGGAGCCAGCAGAACCGCGTCAACCTGCCCCACGTCCTCCCCTCCAGCCATGGCGCTCAGGTCCGGGGCGCCCGTCACCGCGTCACACGTTCCCGGTACATGGCCGTCGCCGCGTCTCCTCCGCGCGCGCCGGCCGCTCGCCACTCGCCCCTGTCGGTGGAGCAGCCGCGTGCACTCTCACTCTTTACTCGCATCAGTGATACGAACGAGTATTATTGACGTTTGAAATTCTTATCAATCGGAATGTAGGTGTATCAGGAGTAAAGAGATGGGGGGGGGGGGAATGGCAAGGCAGGTTGCTTGTGAAAGAGGCCTTAGGTGTCACTTTCGCATTGGATGTGCAAGAGAATTGTTCAATCTTGTCAGTACTTTAGTGATCTTACGAGTAGTGGTGATTGAGGGAGGTATTTTTTTTATACCACGATGGTGGCAAATGAGCTTACGACCCGCCCGATGGTACGCGGTCACCGCAGCATATGGACACTGTAATGTATGCAATATTGTGGGTAGTTGTAAATAATTGCAATAACGTAGATACGCATCTACCTTCCTCAGTCTGGCATATAAACGCAATACGTGACTATCTGTTTGTTGTGGTGATCCCGAATTTTCCCAGCGAGTGTCCAGACAGCCCCGGATTTATCAGACGCCTGCAACATCAGGAATATCAAACGCACGTTGCCGATCCTTCAAAAATTTACTCACTCCTCTCTTGAAGAACCCCGTACTGTAATCTTTCAGGAAAACCACTGCAGGGAGCTCATTCCACAATCGCTCCGATTGTTGATTTATGGAGGGAAATTCCTCTGAAACCGCACTGCACGCGATTATCGAGATTCTAGTGTGTTAGGATGAACTCCCTACCGATGCCGAGCGGTGCGATGGTAGAAAGTGGCTGTGGGCACCATGTCAAACAACTCCTTGGAACACAATCCATTGTACAAGCAGTAAAACACACATGAGGCGAAATTTCTCCTTAAATGTTCGATGCCGCTTATAGGTTCGAAATCACTGACGATTTTCACAGCACATCTTTGAGCCGAGTTAAAAGGTGAGGAAGGTCTTCATGGTGAATCTTGACTCCATGGTAGCTACCGTTTATTGTGACCTGACGGTATGATGTCGGGTGAGACTGGCGTGAGAACGTGACCGGTTACAATATTTTGTGCAGTAAGCAAAATCGAATTACCATGAGTCGCTACAGTACATAGATAGTAGTTGATAATGTAGTAGAAAGATTACTTTCTACCTGCTCGGTAAAAATTAAATAACACTGGTATTACACCAAGACTAACCAAGACTAAGAGATAGCCCGGAATCACATAGCTCTCAGGATGTAACTGAGTAGGTCAGACTTCAACAGGAACAGCGTGAACAGCTGGTCGATGTGACTGACAATTTTATAATAGTAATAGACAACAACATTAACACATGATTACTAATCTATCGTGGTGGGGGCCACGCCGCAGTTAGCGGTTGTCAAGCTCAACGGTGGGTGACGGCGATGAGGTGTGCCGGACCAGCAAGGCGAGGCCTCGTCCGTATCTTAAACAAGTTATCTCCATTCTTCTAATCTCATTTATTTGATTATCCTAACCGATTCATTTGAGTTATATCTTTTGAATCAGTACTTTAGCTCTGAAGTTACTTGGGGTATCCATAGCTTACATATATTCATAGCTTACATTATTTCGTCTTCCATAATTAGATTTTCTGCATCATCGACTGGTAGCAGCGACTCCGTAGGCTCGTTGTCCAGTGCTAAGCTACTGTTACCACACTCAAACAGTGCTTCAAAATAATCTTTCCAACGATGCAGTATTTCACTTTCATTTCTCAACACGTCGCCATCCTCATTCATGATTACGCTTAAATTTGATACCCCCCGATACTCCCCGAACCAACCTAACCTGCCCTCCGTAGCCAAGTTGATATTCGACAATAGTTATCGCTAATAGAAACGAAAAAAAATATTGGAGTGACATTTGTAATAAATAAGTCACGGATGACTTGGCGTTTAAAAAAGTCATTCCAATACATTTATTTTCGTATAAATACTAATGTTTAATATATAATAAATATTGTAATAATTTAATACAAAGAATTTGCATCCATATAGTCTTCTTATTGTGTCATTATGCCTGGAGATCATTCATCCCCAACCAAGGGATCACTGTTATAAAACAAATTGTAGCCCTCGGCTTTAAAAGTCCCAGTTACAGCTGACAGAACTATTTTCGTTGAAAAGGGGAACCACATTATAGGCTCCTACTATGCATACCAAATAAGATTACAGGAAGGCATTAAAGCAAAAAATGATGAAAACTGTGAACTGGATTGCTGTTTCATCACGACAGTGCAATGGCATACAAAACCGCATTTGAGATAATGGCCATTATAAAAACCAGATTCAAACTGCTCAAATATGGGAGGGGGGTATTCCCTATTCGCTAAATCTAGCACCCACTTTTACCTTTTTCCTTAGCTCAAGAAATAATTACGGCAAGTAATTTAAAGATATAATGAAGTAATGGCTGCTATTGAGACGTTTTGGAATGGTCAAGGCAAAGATATTTTTCTAACAGAATTCATCATCATCATCATTTCAGCCCATAGCTGTCCACTGCTGAACATAGGCCTTTTCAATCGAATTCCAACGCGACCGGTCCATAGCCACCTGCATCCAGCGAGACCCAGCGATCCTCCCCAGGTCGTCGGTCCATCTCGT
>WUAW01008026.1:8882-19186 GCA_017165845.1 Thaumetopoea pityocampa | reverse complement strand
AATTACAAATAATAACTCAGTGGTACGGGACCGGGTTCGAACCCACGACCCTTCGATCGTAAGCCGTGCCTGAAACCACTACACCACCAATGCTTTGGACAGTATTACATAATTTTTCTTTTACAATTTATCAGTTTAGTTGTCAAGTCTAGTCATTCTATGTACATTGTTTTTGGGTTATTGCCTCGACTTTTGTTTTTTCCGTAGTTGTAACCTGTAAATGTGATATTTTTTTAATAAATAAATACAGATACGATGTCAGTGAATCCCGTACTAGGATACACTTTATTATGGAGCCCAGGCGCTTCCTGATAAAGTCTCATATACGATTATGTTTAGATGAAAAATATTATCTTGAAAGGGAGTGAATTGATTTAGCAATTTTATCCCCAAAACGGAACACTGCAAACGTCATTTACAAAGAGATACTACGATAATTAAAAACGAGGAATAAAATAAACTAAACACGCGAGCAAAGCCAAAGGGAACAGCTAGTTGTTAAATATAACCGTGTTTCAGGACAAAGTGAAGAATCTCTCCCACGACCTGACCGACTTGGAGAAGGAGTTGGACTCGATGAAACCGCCCGGTCGCGACATTAAAACGGTCAAACAGCAGCTGGATGACATCACGCGGTTCTACAAACGTCTGGAGAAGGCTGACGACCTGGTGGGTGACACCGAGAGAGCGGCCGACCTCCTCGCTGACAGTGGATATTCTATCGACAATGCGCAAACCAGAGATCAGGTAGTTTTAAAAGACCTTGATGTATTTTCATGGCAGTTTTTTTTAAGTTATTCTGAGACTAATTAATTCAGTGGCAGTGACCCCGCTTTCTGTGCCAATTGGCCCCAGGTTTGAATCCTGGTAAGGACTAACTCCCTATCTTTTTCTAATGCCAATTACCAAAACGAGATAGCAAACAGTTTTAGCGAGTACCAGCCTAAATTTCTGTTACACGGTACAAAAAAAAATATTGCGTTTTTGCATATCTTTAGTCGGTATGTTCCGAGGTCGCGTCTAAAAAAACTCACAGCATCAAAATTGTAGCTATTTCGCTTTGGCGTTTGACATTAGAAAAAGATAGGGAGAGACTAAACTTAGTTAAGTTCTGTTACAACAGAATTACAAACAATATTACCCTATCGCTACAACCCTTATACGTCGCAGGTCGAGGGTCTCCGCAAGCAGCTGGCTAAGTTGGATGAACGCGCCCGCTCCAAGGAGCAGGACTTGGATGACACTCTCAGTAAACTGGAGGCGTTCTACAAGGCCTACGACTCGGTCATGGATGACGTGCAAGAGGTTAGTGTTCTAATTCTAACGGCATTTCCTGTATTAGGATTTTGATGTACATACATACATACACTCACGCCGATATCCCATAAGGGTAGGCAGAGACCACTTCTTACCACCTGCTACGATCGTTCAATGTAGCAGAGTGGCTATCCGCAGTCAACATTTCGCCACCGCGGGCAACGAGACGTGTCGGGTGGCGAATCACGACGCCGCCATTTTATAAGATTAAAAAATGTTAAAATTCCTCATTGCATTGCCGCGGCTTGTATGTATGAAGTAGATTTCAAACTATCTCAACGTAGAGTTCATATGTATGCTGTAGAGAATTTGTTTTTAAAGCAAATACTTGAAACAATATATTTTTCTTTACAACGAATGGTATATCGTTAAACAAATCTCTTATATTACGTACATACATTATCAAGTTTTTTTAGAATTTAACTGTTTTATTTTATAGTCTTGGAGTCTTTCCAGTTATTCGTCCACGGACCTTCCACAATCAGGAGGGGATTAGGCCTTAGTCTTATCACGATGCTATGTGGTATCACCATAATAATAGCGTCACTTCATCTCTCCCAGTGGGTGCTGTGAGAACCAGCTGAAGAATGTACCAGGATAATGGACAGCAGTGTTATCATGTTATTTCAATCAAAATCTAAAGCTATCTCCAAGACCCATACCAAGCTTGGAGGTTATGGCAGATCCATTCTTTTTAAGGAATAGGCCTATGTCCAGCTGTGTACTTCGACGCGATGATGATGATGATGATGATTGACGGTGATCCAGTGCTGGTTGATAGACTTAACACACCCATGCGGGCGTGTAGATCTGCTCACGGAGTTTTCTTTCTCTGTAGAGTACATTATTATCTACAACATACACCGTTCATAAGATTTGTAAATAATATAGTGGTACGGAATTGGAATCAAGTCCACGAGCTTTTGATTACGAGTGCTGTCCACCACGACTAGATCATCAATGAATAACACAAAATATGTATATAAGTTTCATACTTTTATATCTACCCTGCAGGCCGCTGAACAAGTCCGAAGCCTTAAACCGGTCTCTTCAGAAGTGGAACAGATTAGAATACAGCAGAAGGACTTTGCTGAATTGAAGCGTAAAACTCTAGAGCCACTAGGCCAGAACGTAGGCCACTGCAACAAGATCGGACAAGGCCTGGTCAGATCCGCTCTGCAAGGCGTCAACACCCAAGTTCTGGAAAAGGACTTGGAGAAAATGAATGATAAATGGAATGCGCTTAAAGAGAAGGTAAGATCGAAGAAAACTTCTTCATTTTCCAGTCTGGCAAATCATTTTAATACAATTTATAAACAATTCAATTAGTGAATAATTTGCAAACAAAATTTTTTTGAATATATTTTTGAACTTGAGGACCCCTGGAAAGATTTCCTCGTTGGTAATGGCAATAGCTAGTAATTAATAAACACCAAGACTTTTAAATTAGGACATTAATGCCTACTATCTGTTCCTTCGTCTGCCAACAGATGGCATTAAAATCTGTTTTGTGAAAAAACTGGCAACAGCTTATAATTAATAAATACGTTCTTCCGTACAGACGAACGAACGCGAGCGTCGTCTAGATGTTGGATTACTGCAGTCGGGCAAATTTGCCGAGGCACTCGCCGGTCTAGAGAAGTGGTTGGCGGACACCGAGGACATGGTGAACAACCAGAAACCGCCTTCAGCTGACTACAAGGTGGTTAAGGCGCAATTGCAGGAACAGAAGGTGAGATATTAATTTAAAAAAATATCCGACATATTCCGATCATATTAACGTCACATCGGACCCCGCTACCGGCGCGACGGACCGTGCTGCACGCACAGCGCCTCAGGTGCTATTGAATTTCTTAGAGACAACATTGGTCCTTCGATCCGGATATGTAGCAGCAATTTATAGATACATTCTTAAAATATATTCACCAGAAATATTCTTAAAATGTTTTTCTGCTGTGTGATGCCGGCATAATAATAGCGTTACACCATTCCTTCTCGTGTGTGCTTTGAGAACCAGCTGAGGGCTGGTACCAGGATAATGAGCAGCAGCGTTATGCTGTTATTAATCAAAATCCACTGCAATCTCCAAGACACGTGCCAAGCGTGGAGATTATGGCAAACACCTCTTTTTTAAGGAAGAACTCCATGTCCACCGGTGAACTTCCACGGGCTGATAATAATGTATTA
Source organism: Thaumetopoea pityocampa (assembly GCA_017165845.1). NCBI lineage: Eukaryota > Metazoa > Arthropoda > Insecta > Lepidoptera > Notodontidae > Thaumetopoea > Thaumetopoea pityocampa. The sequence goes on along the minus strand of WUAW01008026.1, from coordinate 15,682 downwards.
ATGGTGATCCCTAAAATCGATTTTATAAATTAACCTGTCTTGGTCATACATTTGTGCAGAAAACAGTCATCAAAGGCCGATGCGACATACTTTTTTTTTAAATAGTTTATATTACCGCAAAAGGGAAAAAAGAAAGTTGCACAGTTGTTAAGAATATGTAATATATACTCTTTGCAACTCACACAATTGTGCTTAAGTGTCACAAAAGGCCGATTCCTTTCAACACAATACAATTCTCGCTTTCTTCTTTATAAAATCAATTTTGTAACTTTTGGAAAAATTGAAACGAGCGAAATATTCAATACTAAATTGTCAATTGATAAGCGTTATTTGCAAATAAAAATAATATGTACTTCAAGAGGCGATGAATGTAATCCATATTATTTTTGTAGTTCTTTCATGAAGTAATTTTATGAAATATTTACTGCATTAAAAAAACATTTGAATAGAACCATTGTGAAGACAGCATATTGAAGAAATTTAATGTATTATATGTATATTATGTGATATTTTTTTTAGATATTTTTTGATAGGCACTTCAAAATTGAAATTCGGTCAATGCAGCATTTTGTTCGGGCAGGCGCCTTAAATTCTAAACTTATGAATGTACTAGCTTTTGCCCATTCGTCTGGAAATTTTGATCTATATGTGTGAGAATTGACCTGATCAAAATGTGATCAATTCTCAATCATTCTCTAACCCCTAAACTACCACTATGCGAAAAATCAAGTCATTCCCTTGTTCTGTGAAAAACAAAAATTAATCTATCCGCAGGAACCGTACATTTCTCCAGGATAAAAAGTAGCCTATGTGCCATTCCGGACTATATTCTAACTCAGTGTCAAATATCATCTAGATCTGTTAAGCCATTCTGGCCTGATTGAGTAACAAACAGCCATCCATCAAAACTTTCACATTTTCCTTTTAAATGTGTTAAAATTCACTTTAGCTCGCAGCGTCACTATGTCAGATTTCATTCATGCTAATTATATTACCTTTGAACAGTTCCTCAAGAAGATGCTAATGGACAGACAGAACTCCATGTCTTCGCTGTTCGCTATGGGTAACGAAGTGGCTGCGGGGTGCGAGCCGGGACAGCGCAAAGCGATCGAGAAACAACTGAAAGGACTCATGCAGAGGTTCGATGGACTCACCAGCGGCGCCCAGCAAAGAATGCTCGATCTGGAGCAGGCTATGATGGTGAGACTGCTAATCATTACAGTATTATAGGTTACAGATTAGCCATTTATAAAAATATCGATGTTAAGATCGATGTTCGTATCAATAAGTGAACATCGATATCGGAAAAATATCGATAATGAAAACATCGGTATTCTGGTGATTTTTCACTTATTTTTTTTTATTTAGAGGCTTTTGTTTAATATTAAACATGTCCGCTTTATTGATCCAACAAATCATATTTAAATATGTGGAAATTAATATTTCATATAAAATAAATACATATATTTGTTCGTTAAAAATTAAAAAAAGTAAAAAATTAGTACGTTTGCTTTCTTTTACAGCTATAATAAACAAAAGTACAGTAGTGACATCTAAAACAAACACTAGGAACTACTTCGCAAAGAAATGTGTATTGATCGATAGGAAGTGGTGATAGGAACCTAGAGTGGTAAATCGTAACAGCTTAATATAAACCAGCTTAATAAAATTCACTGTTGTCTTAAAGACACCTACGTTATAAGCGGACGGAAATACTGACGCGGGAGGACTATTCCAGTCTATTAGATTTTTCTAAATTAAATGTTATACCTTGAAAACTTTCAACTTTCTTTCTTTGGAATTAGAAAAAGAGAGGAGAGTTTAAATTTAGCTAAGTTGTGCTATATGAGAATTGACAATATGGTATCTATAATTTATTCTCGCTAATCGTTCAAGTAAAATCATTCGAAATTAATCCACGTGGTTCAGGTGGCGAAACAGTTCCAAGAGGAACTGCAGCCGCTAGTGGAGTGGCTCAGCAGCGCTGAACGAAAAGTGAAGTCGCTTCAGCTGGTGCCCACGGACGAGGAGAAGATACAGCAGAAGATCAGAGAACACAAGGTGAGATCTATTACAACGACTTGTTTATATATATGTATATGTATTTTGGCAATTAATGCCTTGTTATATACAACATAACCATCCATCCACCAGGAAAGGATTTTTGGAAATTTCATCCCTAAGGGGATAAAACAAGCGATGAACGGTTGTATGGAAGTCCATCATTTTCAAAGTAAGAATCACACACATACATATGTATACACTCACGCCGATATCCCATAAGGTTAGGCAGAAACCATAGTACATACCACATATAGTCACGCCTCTTTCTCATTGGTGTAGGCAGAGATCATCTCTTTCCACCTGCTACGATCGTTTAATGTAGCAAAGTGGCTATCCGCAACCCACGTTTCGCCTCTGCGGGCAACGAGACGTGTCGGATGGTGAACCACGACGCCGCCATTTTATAAAGTTCAAAAATGTTGAAGTTACTTGTTGCGGTCCCACGGCTTAGTGGAGAGGAAAGGAAAGAAAATGAGACAGGAAAGGTGTATTGAGCAAGGAATATGGAATTTAGGAAAAGGACTATAGGGTATAGGATACTACTATCTCGGAAGGAGTAGGGAGAGACAGTAGTAGCTCGAGGGAGAGGCGCAGCCGGTCACCCGTGTACTTAACACCACATGAAACAGACTTAAGAAACGGACGTAAAGCTTTTTTATATCGAGTCATTTCTAAGCGGCAACACATTAGTTTATCGTGAACCAATGAAAGCGAAAACAGCAATATCATCATCATTTCAGCCCGTAGCTGTCCACTGCTGAACATCGGCCTCTCCAATCGAATTCCAGCGCGACCGATCCATAGCTATCTGCATCCAGCGAGACCCAGCGATCTTCACCAGGTTGTCGGTCCATCTCGTAGGTGGCCGTCCCACACTGCGCTTGCTAGCAATATACCCACCGTTATTTATCCCCATAGCCGCACCGCCATACGCAATCGGTCGTTTAAACGTCAAATAAACTTGCAGATGCTCCACGATGACATCCTTTCGAAGCAGCCCGCATTCAAACAGCTCACCGAAACGGCATCCACGCTGATGGGTCTTGTTGGGGACGACGAAGCGACTGCACTCGCGGACAGACTGCAAGCCGCCACTGACAGGTGGGACAGATAATTTTTTTTTTAAAGACAACTCCCGCATTAGGATTAATTCCTGTGTCACGGAGACTTAACAAACATTCAAATAACGGGAACACAGAACACCCAGACTCGGAACAACAATTTGTGGATTACACAAAGTNGGGATCGAACCCACAACACTCGACAGCGCAGTGGACGCTTAAACCACTGCGCCATCCGTGCAGTCAAATTGCTGTCATCGTCATCATTATCATCAGTAGCAGCAGCAGCAGCAGCCCGTGAAAGTCCATTGCTGGACAGGTGCCTTAAAAAGGAGAGATTTCCCATAATCTCGATGCTTGGCAGGCGGCTTGGAGGTCGCAGTAAAGTTTGATTGAATAACATGATAACGCTGCTGCTCGTTATCCTGGTACATCTCTTAGCTCGTTCTCAGAGCATCCGCGGGAGTGGTGGAGTGACGCTCTTACCGCACAGATGCAAAATAGCTGTTATCTCAGCACCATCTTCGACTGGTAGGGAATGCCTTAGGCGTCAACTCCACCTATTTGCCATTAAACCCATTGGATCGCAGTCTTATTCTTCTTAGAGAGTTATTGCTTGAATAAACCATTTACTGACCCAAACCTCCACAGGTATCAAGCTCTCGTCGACCATAGCCTGAACATCGGTGAGCTTCTAGAAAGTTCACGCAAGGGTCTCCGCCATTTGGTGCTGACATACCAGGACTTGTCTGCCTGGATGGACAGCATGGAGCAATACCTGGCGAAGAGGAAGATACTGCCCGTGCAGATGGAGAAACTCCTGAGACAGATGGAGGACTTAGCGGTGAGTGAATGGAGCTGAAAGACTTTGTATGACTGGCATTTAAGCAACCTACGTATCATGATTCCCAGTCCATATTCCTCCCCACTACAGGGGCACGGACCTCCCCTGATCAGGAGGGGGATTAGGCCGTAGTCTACCGCGCTGGCCCAGTGCGGGTTGGTAGACTTCACACACCCATGCGGGCATGCGGGTTTCCTCACGAATTTTTCCTCCTCCATTCAGTAAATTGGTGTCTACAATGTAGACCGTACATGAGTTTGAAATAATCCAATGGTACGGGACCGGGATCGAACCAGTGACATATTCCATCGCGACTCGTGCTTAGCGCCACTTGACCGCCACTTCATCATCATCAATTTTAGTCCATGGAAGTCCACTGGACACTAGCTTCCTCCTTAAAAAGGGGAATTTGCCATAATCCCTACGCTTGACAGGTGTCTTAGAGACCACAGTAGATTTTTATTGAACAACTAGATAACACCGCTGCCCACCATCCTGGAACACTATTAGCTGGCTCTCACAACATCCACGGGAAGAGATTGAGTGACGCTATTATCATGCCGGCGCCACACAGCGATCTACTTAATCTAACTTAATCACACTTATATTAAGTTTAATGTTTAAATGAGTTTTTATTTATTGCATCGGCCGACACAGACCGCCGTGACTTTCACCTACAAAACTAATCTATACTAATATTATAAAGAGGCAAATTATGTTTGTTTGTAAGTTTGTATGTAAGAGGGTAATCTCTGAAATGAATGATCCAATTCTTAAAAGTTTCTCACTGGTAGAAAGCTACATTATTCCTGAGCGGTATACCGCTAGTTATAGCCTATAGGCTATAAATTATATTTATATGATGTATATTGGCCGAGCGGTCACAATGTTTGTCTAGTCTGTCACAATGTTTGCAAGTCAGAAAGCAATACAATTACGAAGTAATTGTGACGCACGGCCGCATGGAGGGTTTTCGAGTTTATAGGAAATCCACGCGATCGGGCCAGCAGGCAACAGCTAGTCCATAATAAATCAAAACATTGAATTAAACCAAACCCTTTCAACAGAAAAAGACCGAAGAAATAGCGTCCAAACACACGGCGGTGGACAGCACAGTGGAGTCGGGGCTGGAGCTCATGAAGCACATCTCCGGAGACGAAGCCCTGCAGCTGAAAGACAAGCTGGACGCGTTGCAGCGACGCTACAACGACCTCACCGAGCGGGGCGCCAAGCTCCTGCAGATGGCCACGGAAACATTGCCGTTGGTTCGACAACTACACGACAGCCATGACAGGTGACTCTATCATTACTACTGTACTTATTGAAGAGCCAAAATAACTTCTACTACCCTCACTAGAATTATTTTAAAAAGGTCAAGCTCGTAGCACCCTGGCGAACAGTGATCTCTGCCTACCCTTATGGGATAGCGGCATGAGTCTATGTATGTACAGGTGACTCTATCATTACTACTGTACTTATTGAAGAGCCAATATAACTTCTACTACCCTCACTAGAATTATTTTAAAAAGGTCAAGCTCGTAGCACCCTGGCGAACAGTGTTCTCTGCCTACCCTTATGGGATAGCGGCATGAGTCTATGTATGTATGTATTAAAGCGAAACTTCAAGTATCGGTGCGCACTCGGCCACTAGTGAGTAAATCACGCATCATCACCGTGAATCACACACTACACTACTGACAGAGCGGGCACTCCGCACTGTAGACACTAATATATGCCTACGCCGCGCGGCCCACTCGGTCGGGTCTAATACGGTGCGTGTCACACGCGCGTTCGACTTGAGTGTGCGCGCGCTGTTTCAATTAATGATTATGATGATTATTAATTCACCTGTTATGACCCTACTGGAAGAGAAGAAACGAGCGATACTGAAACGTTCAAAGAGAAAAAAACTCTAACACGTAGTGATACCGTTCACATTAGCCTGCACGCACAGGGCGAGGAGCCTTGTAGATTAATTAAAATCTTAAACACACAGCGCTGTGTGAACTGAAATGAGCTTTATTGCGTCGTCACCAAAGTCGCTATTTAATTACATTTCTTCACGGAGTGCATCTTCTGGTCTCTTCTGTGACTAGTCTCAAAGGCCGGCGCGCTATATGCTCGGTAGGTGCATCGCGCGGCGTAATTTGTGAGAATAACTTATGATTCTCCAAATAACTGTTCAAATAATAATTCATGAACATTTAAAAACCTAAAAAAATGTTTAATAAGTACATTATTTACATAGTTATTATGGAAAATATATTACACTAGCTTTTTGCCCGCGGCTCCGTCCGCGCAAATGTCTGTTTTTGGATTAAATAAAATAAAAAGTTTTAAAATGAACGAACAAATGAATATATACAATTACATGACGAACGAATGAAACCATTGTATACTAATATTATAAAAGGTTAAGTTTTTGAGTTTAGAATTAGGAGCTAATCTCATTCAACTCAAAAAATACTTTCACTGATAGAAAGCTGCAATTTATCCCCGAGTGTTTTTTTTTTATTTATTCGTTTATACTCATTGTGAGACAAAAATAAATAAAATAAATAAATATCTTATGTCTTATTTTTGATAAGAGTAAATCTTCAATTCAAAATCCACGCGAGCAGAGCTTCGGCCGGCAGTTAGTATTTAATATGATATTATTTATTTAGGCTGACCGACTGGATGGCCGGTGCCGAATCGTGCCTACAGTCCGTGGAGCCCCGCGAAGAAGACATTTTGAGACTTGAGGCCGAACTACACGAGTTCAGACCAGTCTTGGACAACATCAACCTAATTGGACCCCAGCTGTGCCAGGTAATTTAACTATTAGATAC